>JACEGR010003241.1:0-109052 GCA_014170235.1 Listronotus bonariensis | reverse complement strand
CTTTTCATTTAATTTTATCTGTCAAGTTTATCTTAAATATAGTATTTATGCATTAATTTTACATTCCAAGGTTTTATTTTTTTTATTGATCCGTTTAAATAATAAAAGGAGGGGACATTAAAGAAATGCACTGCTTAATAAATAATTTAGAACTCGATAGCGAAATGACTATGCTGAGAAGTGCTTTGTGTTTATTTAGGCGTTTAAAATAAAATGTTTTATAAGTGTATGCTAATCACCCACTCTCGTTCCATTAAAAAAAAAGTTATGACCATATAAATACGATTTTTCAAAATTTTGCTCTATCTCTAAAAGTCGTAAAAACAAAAACAAACAATTTTTTATGGCCACTTTTCTTAAAAATTAATTGTTTTGGCTTTACGGCACCATAGAATAAAATTTAAAAAAATAGATTTCCAAAAGCAGAATAATCAAAAATGTCATATGGGATGTCATTGTATTTAGATTGTTGTAATCGTTTAAAATTTGAGAAAATTTACCGGTGGTTACATTTAAAAGTTATATCTAGTTAAAAAAAAGTAATAGAAAATAATTAAATAAATCAACCAATGCACAAATATGTCAGATATCGATATACCAATTTTTTTCTTAAAAGATAAAAAAAGGTGTAGAGGGGAACCACCTTTAAAAACAGCCGTTATACTTTACTTCAAGGTATCTTTAATAAAATTTACCCAACTAAATTTTGTTAAACCTTAACTGAACCGCTTATTTAATTTTGATTTTCTTTTCTTTATTAAAAACGTTAACTAAATTTCGTTTTACTTTCATGCAAACCGTTCCCCAATCGATTATTCCATTAACCTTGTCTCCAACTTTATCCAGGTGCCAGGCAAACGAATGTTAACGCTTTCTGTAGTTCCCGAATTGTTTTCTTTTCCCCCATTTGATTAGCTCCTCATGCTCCCCGTTTACGTTTTCCCGTTCTTTCATTAGACGTTGTATACCTGAGTTATATTGGAATATATTTTTTATCACAAGGATATTGTTTTTTTCATCTTGATGCACGGCTTACATTAGGTTTGCAAATTTATATAAAATTAAATTGCCTTTTAGTTCCACGTATACAGGGTATTTAAAAATGTTGGAAAGGAAATTTAGGGGTAAATTCTATAATGTGAATGTAAAAATACCGGGTGTTTATGAATTTATTAGACAAGCTATAACACCTTGAATGTAAGATACATACTGCATGAGCAATAGGTTTTGGTATATCGGCCAGTAATTAAATAACAAAACGAGCACTATTACTCACGCATGTTTACATGCAGGTATTTAGTTAGATTTTCTCTTTTCCTCACATTGCCTATGTGTTATGTTATTTAGCTCAACCTGTATTATAAAAAAAAGGACATGGTCAAGGTAAATCGTATTTAAAAATTTTTCACATACCCACTTTTTAATTTTCGGTGACTTCTGATTTAATTAGAAATATTCACATTTTAAATTTTTCCTTTACATTTAAAAGACGATTCAAAAAAAAATGACATACTTTAACGATTTTAAGCAGTGATACTTTTGAAGGCATTTTTCATATTGCATTTACGTGGCCAAAATAGAAAGCAAAATAATTTTAAGGATGTTAGGTGAATTCAAAAATAAAATCGCAAAGTTGGTTATATATATATAATACAAGTATAAAATATAGAAAAAAACAAGTTGTCCAAATATCATTTTTGTGTCTAACTATTCATTTAAAATATTTGCGCACACCTAATGTACTGCCAGACTAAAGAGCGACAAGCGTCAAGCGAGCGATTTTTGTGCAAGCTATTATTTCAAAACCTAATGATGCAAGTGGCCACACCGACATTCAGTGGGCGGGCGAAAATTAACATGCAGCCTTCACACTGCGAAAAACCGCTTGCTCGCGCGTCTTAAGTCTGGCATTCCCTTAGGCCTCGATCACGATACCTAAGCGTAAGTGGGCAGCGTAGAGCAAAAAATGTGAGAGTGCTGTCTTTGATCTTTATGCGAGAATAAAACAACTTGTTTTTTTAAACAGCTGGTTGCAATATTCCTGAGCGAAAAAGCCCTGCCGCTGGCCGCCAGAAATGAACAATTATTATCCGCGGAGCATTTATAATGTATACTGGTTAAGCAAGTAGGTATTGGAATGTCGGTTCATAAACAAACAAAAAAGGATGTTACAAAATCCAATCGGAAATGTTCACATGTAGGTATTCACGTCAGATTGTCGGTCAAGCAGCGGTGCTAACTTTGCTTAAAACCGCTCCATTTTGGTATGAGCGTATATTATGTGACTGTTACAATTACAAAAAAACTCTAAGTTACTATATAAAAACTTCTACAATTTTTTAATAAGGTTTGGTGAGTAAGTATAAAACTTATACCAGTTTACGTATAACAAACATCATATTGACCAATGTCATTAAAATACAACTTGCTAAGATCTGAACTTTTGCATACCTAGTGCATGAATTTAAATGTATTTATTGGATTTTTAGAAAATACACTAAATAATAAAACGTTTTTATTGATTAAGTTGCAGCTACTTACGAAGTTTTAATTTTGTTTGAATAATCCCAAAATTTTAATTTCGAGAACCAATAAAACATCAACGGAATTTAAATATTTCCTAGTGGGCAAACTAAATTAGAAACTTGCATATTTAAAAGCGATTAAGCAATTTTTCACCAAAATAGCCACCACAACTTAGTTTAATGGAAAAATAAAAATTCGTTTCGCGAATTTCTCCATAGCAATTAATATTCCGCAAGTTTTACATTTTCGCCATGTTTGGAGCCACTTGGAGCCGGCGAGGAAGTCCAAATTAAAAACTAATTATTACCAAGGCGCCTGTAAAAATTAATCGTTAAAACTTTTGTAATGGAAAGCCCTTTATTTTCAAAACATACTTTGTTTTAATTAAACTTTTAACGACTGCGAAATTAGAGTTTATTTCGCAATGTAATCGCTTTTCTTTAAATTTTCCTGTTTTTTCCATAAATTTCCTTAATCTATTTTAGTTGTGTACCTATCCATAAATGGAGTAGTTCTAAGATTGGTAGGGATTCAGGAAAAGGAGAAGTATTTATTAGACCAGGTCGTCTGGGCGCCAATGTATTTAAAATTATTCTCATGGAATGTTTTTGCAGAATGACGTTCAGAATAAAATCAAGTTATATTAATTTAAACAATTTAAAATAAGCAATTAAGCCCAACTTAACCATTAAAATATTGTATGAAAAATAAAAAAATTGCACATGATGAATTGTTTTGGGGAATTCTCGAACTTGTTGTAACAATTGAAGAGGAAGCGATTTGACATTTTTAAATTTCTAGGGGAAGTGTGCCTGAGATGGCATACTTTTTTTTGGGTACTGTAATTTTTGTTTCTATTGACAAAAAAACAATCAAAAAATATATTTAAAAAAGAAACATGGTATGCCATCTCAGGAAAGTAACAAGTGATGAGGTGGCATAGTAATGATGAAAATATGAAACTAGCTACAAATTTCATATTTGAATATTTTTGTCTTTCTGACTTACCCAGCACATTCTGCATGGGCCCATTTCTTACAGAAGTGACACTGGAACCATAATACCCTTAATAAAGACCAGGAGTAAGGTTCATGACAGTAAATACAAGGCGTGTCTCCTCATCTAGGTCATCTTCGACGTCAAAAACCTCGTCCTGCACATTTTCATCTTTATCCTCTATAACACATTTCTTATTCATGGTTCTAGCGGAGTTTCTTATCATAACTTTTTTTGTGCATTCTCGTCCTGCTCAACCTCTTTACCAATTTTCTTCTTTACAGTTTTTGTTGCCTTTCTCAACATAACTTCTTTCTCTTGTGCCTTCTTATTTTTCAATTTTTCAAGGAACGGTGGCGATACCCGATTCATCCATATAACAAATATCATCCGGCAGGAATTTATGTTGATTTAAGATTCCAGAAAGCATTTAAAAGTATTTGTCAATTTGCACTTTATTAAAAGCTCTAGGTCGAGCCGCAGAAGTACTCTCAGGTGATCGTAAGGATATCGTAGGATTACATTGCCTGAAACTATTCAGCTAGGTCCACCCAAACATTTTAGTTTTAGTACAAAATAAGGGATTTGTTTTGCTTCCGCAATTTGAAATGCCAGTGTTCGGGCGTCATTTGTTGTTAGTCCAAAAACATGGATTTCATTTTTGTTATATGTTGAACCAGTTCATTTTCCAGATTTTCATTAAAGGTGATTTTGTGACCTCCTATGTAATCTTTTTTCCAGCCTTCCTTTTACTTTACCTACGTCTTAAAGTCCCAAAAGGGACAATTAAACCATTTTAAACTAGATATTTAATAACATATATATATATATATATATATATATATATATATATATATATATATATATATATATATATATATATATAATAATCATTAAATTATCTATCTGAAAGTTACAATAACACACCTTTAAGTCACTCCCGTGACCGACCAAACTATCTGCGAACGACACGTAAAAATATTTTGGGTAAACAAAAATGACAAAACCGTATTTTTCGACCACTCAACGGCAACTTACCTGCTACCGATCAGTGCCATATTATCCATTAGGCTGACTGGGCTACAGCCTAGGGCGCCATGAAAAATAGGTGCCAGACAGAGGAGTAATAGGCGCAAAACAGGGGAGTTTTAAAAAGTGTTGGTCGGGTGGGGATTCGAACTAATTTCCCTGTGAATAAGGTGCTTTGAAATAAATGAAAGAGGCGCGAAAAGGAGGAAATAATTTTTTTTTGGTATGAAATTTTACTGGCACTGAAAATTGGCGCAACGGAGGTGGGGACCTTTTTACCTTTTTTTTTCATTTTTTTTTTGTGCAAGATAGCCGCTCCTAGGGCGCCTCATACAGTTAATACGGCCCTGCTACCGATTCACGCAATAGTTTGTTTGAGCCGGTGGCCTCAATGGGGATCAACAAAAGGCGCGTAATTCAAAATGTATGTACATTAAATAGTGACTATGCCAACTCAGCAAGTATGCCATCTCAGGCACAATTCCCCACATATTTTTTAAATTCTTTACAAAGTGCATTTTCCCGTTTTAAATCTCCAAAATTTTTTCACTTTTTCTCTATGTTGTGGTCTCCATATAAACCGCACCAAGATCGGCCCGGTGCCGCGGTGTACTCTAAGGTTACCACAAAAACTACCTTAAGGTGTCGCTGCTAAGGTTGTTGTCGTGGTAACCTCGTAATACCCTCTATCCTGATCTTGCTGGTGCCCATTCTTACAGGAACACATATATAGTATATTTCCTAACTAGTGCTGAAAGTGCCATTTTTCTGCACGTTGTAGTTGACCGAATGATGCGTAGCGGAGTTCGGACAAGCAGTCAAGTGCGAAAAAGGCACTTTCAGCACGTGGTAGGAACGCTTTTTTCTACGAGCATAAGAAACACGTAAAAACAATTTTTTATTTTAGCACAGTTTTACCTCATACGCTACTTTTGTACTTATTATTATTGTTGGTAAATGTACAAAAATCCTACATTGGAAAAAAGGCTTTTTATGCTCTTTTTTGCCCCGCTTAAAAAAATTCAAAATCCGGGGCTGTTCTACTTAAAACAAATTTAGGTTTGAATAATCGCGTCGGGAAAATAGTATCTACAAAGAAATGAATAATATTCTTAAGGTAAAAAAATCATGTTTACTTGACTAAATCTATTTGTATGTGTGTGCTAAAACAGTTATTTTTGTACGACCGGGCGTAAAATACAATTTTACGCCCCCATTTAAGGGCTTAAAATTGCACTTTTACGCCCTTAGGCAAAAAGTATCAAAACGCCCGCATTTATAAATGAGGGCGTGAAATAGCACTTTTAAGCCCTAGGGCAAATAAGTATCAAAAACGCCCGCATTTCTAAATTTATAAAACAATAATAAAATTAAATAATGCCCTATTTTATTTCGTAAAACAAATAAATAAAGCATTTGTGTTAAAAGTATACTGATTAAAATTTGAAACATTAAAAGATGGATAATTTTCTCCAAACTACAGTGAATGCTTGTATATTAATTTCAGTCGTACAAAAAATATTGTTTTCACCTCTGGTGTATAGCACTTTAAGGCCCACAACTTTTAGCCGCGGGCGCAAAGGGCCATTTTACGCTCTTGGTACAAAAATGTCTATTTTGTACCAAGGGCGCAAAATAGCGCTTAACGCCCCAACAATAATGTGATCGTAAAGTGCTATACACCAGAGGTGCAAACAATATTTTTGTACGATTGAAATTAATATACAAGCATTCTCTGTGGTTAGAGAAAATAATTTTCCAGCTTTTAATATTTCAAATTGTAATTAATACACTTTTAACATATATTTAATTAAAATAATTGTTGTTTTACCAAAAAAATGGAGCATTTTTTAATTTTATTATAAATTTATAAATTTGGGCGTTTTTGATGCTTTTTGGCTCTAGGGCGTAAAAGTGCTATTTTACGCCCTCATTTATAAATGCGGACGGTTTTAATACTTTTTGCCCTAGGGCGTAAAATTGCATTTTACGTCCTGTCGTACAGAAAAATGTTTTAAAGAAAATCATTTACAAAAAGAACATATTATTTTCGTTGTATTGGTTAAGCAAGTCGATATTGGGCTATCGGCCAGTAAAGCAGCAAAAAGAATGTATGTGACTAATCCAATCGGAAATGTTTACATGCAGGTATTGACATACGATTGTCGTCTCTTTTCCTTACATTGCCCTTGTGTTATGTTATTTAGCTGATTTTGTATACAACTCACAACGTGTCTTAAGTCAAAGCAAAATAGCTTAAACCAAGACATTTTTTGTGTATGATTTTTAATATTATTTTTCTTAAGACCGCTAAATTTAACAGAATTAGTCAAACCGAATATTTCAAAATTATTTTCTCTTCCTCTATTAAATACGGCACAGATAAATAACTTTCGTGGTTTTTCGGAAACTATTGTAAACAAGGCTTAGAAAGGCTGATAAAGCTAGAACGTGTAGTGTGGCTCAAACAAAGCCGAACAATTAATTGGGCCAGAAGCTTAATGACTTCCTAAGAAATCGGCTTTTGGTAACCATTTCCTTCCTGTGTTTATTTCTTGTTAAGTTGTCAAGGGCAGATTTAGTTCAAGATAGAAGAGGTAGATTCCTTTACAAGGGTTAGTTTATGAAATACAGGGTGTCTGCTTTTTAATGCTACGCGGGAAAACACAGATTTCTTGTACAGGGTGTCCGCTTATTATTAATACACAGAGAAAACACAGAATATTATTTATTTATTAAGACATTTATTGACACAATACAATACATATATACTATGCCAATGGGCTATTGACCTAGGTCCTGCTGCCCAGTATTTTTATATAAATAATATTAATTTTTAATCGTTGTTATGGTACAGGTATAGAATTTTGAAAAAACTGATAGACAAAAAAAATGTTCGTATAAGGGGGTTATTGATTGTTCATTTCTTGTAGCTGTTCAAAAACTGTTCTTGTTGGAAATCTATATGGTGGATTCTGTTGCTGGTGTATAGTTCTTTGGGTACACAATGGTTGAAGACGGTCAATGTTGTGATGTTTCGAGGCAAATTTCTGGGATAATTGTATTAGCCTGTTTGAGATTGGTTGGATTTGAGTGATATTGTACAGTAGCTGGTTTGATGAATTGTGTAGGGGATTCCTTGGATGTCGTGTTTTTGTTATAATGCGTATTGAAGTGGTTTCAGCAACTTCAAGGTTTTTTAATGCTGTTTTTCTTAGGTTGAGGAACATAGTATGACCATATTCAAGGAGGGGTCTGCATATGGATTTGTAAATTTGGGTAGCGGTTGTTGTGCTTATGCCTTGGTCTTTAAATGTTAAATTTCTAAAATATTTTGCTCTGGCTAAAGTCCTCTTTTGATGTTGGATGTATGCTGATTAAAGTTAATTTTATTATCAATTATTATTCCTAGATATTTCGCTGACACTTTGGACTGTATTTCCAGATTAGCTATCTTGATTGTAGGGGAATTATCTTTAATATTATGGTGGAAGATTATAAACTGCGATTTTGTAGGGTTTGGATGTAGCCTCCATTGATGAAACCATGTTAGTGTTGTGTTCATTAACTCTTGAAAATTTTCTATAGTCTGTTTTAAGGAATAAGCATGTGCTATCAGTGCAGTATCATCAGCAATCTGTAATATATACTGATGTGGATTGATTCCTTGGTTTGTGTCGTATATATCATGGCAATATATATTGTATAGTAATGGTGATAATGGTGATCCTTGGGGGAGTCCTTGTTCTGGTGTAAAGCTGTTTGAGTAAGAATTATTAATTCTGATTTGTATTTGTCTCTCTTCCAAGAAGTATTTTATTACAAGGATCAATTTACGAGGACATTTTAGTAAATGCAGCTTATAGAGCAGACCTTTGTGCCAAACACGATCAAAAGCTTTGTTGATGTCTAAAAACATTGCTGCTGTGTGTTGTTTAAGTAGACGAGCGATTTGAACATTGGAAGTCGGTATAGTTGTAGGATGTTGCGTGTGATGAGCATTGTTCTGTGAATCCAAATTGGTATATTGGAATTTTTGGATCAAGAGCTTTTTCTGTATTAATTTTTATAAAGATTTCGAGGTTTTTGCCTAGTACACATAGAAGAGTTATTGAACGGTAGCTAATAGGCATTGTGTGGTCTGTATTAGGTTTTGGCAGTGTAATCATGATACCTGATTTCCATTCCTTAGGAAAGTAGTGGTTGTTCAAACAATATTCGTACATTTTAGCAATATGTCTATGTATTTGGGGGTTTAAATGGCGGATGAGGTTTTTAGTGACATTATCATGTCCTGGAGCCCAATAAGGGATTTTGGGTTTTACTTCAGCAAGGCACATTAATAGACCGGAGGATACCTTGTACCGTTTAAGTACCTTCACCAAATACAAGGCCAATCGTAAAAAATAAAAATATATCAATCAGAAATTTTTAAAACGCATCAGCTTAAGATAGGGTGAGTTAATTACATGCTAAACAGTGTATAGTCTAATAATCTAACAATTGAAGAGTGACGTAAAGGAAGCGAAGGACTACAAAGTAAAAAAATAAAACGTCGTTTTTACATTCTAGAGCTTAGTTGTTTTTTTTATTTTTAATAAAATAATTTACGGATTACGAACAATATATAATCCGATACGATCCAAATGATTTCAACAAGTCAAAAAAATAATAGTATTTTTTAACATATTTAAAATCTTCAGATATTTCCCCACTGATAAAAAAATATACATTATATAACATTTTTCTTCTTATCATCTAAGTTGCAACCCAATAGGTCTCTATAACGCTCGAGTAAATCCCCATTTAGCATCGTGGGCTCCCCTACCACTATACCCAATTTTTGATGATAAGGAAGCTACAGGGTGTGAAAGTAAAACAAATATTTGTGTGTTGTATGGTAATAAAATTCGGTATCCAAGAGTTTTTTGACAGTAATAATATCAAATCCGGTATCTAATCTCAATTTCTTTAAAACCTTTTAACTTTTTTGCGCTATTCTGTATGTACGATCTAAGTGTACTAGTACAATATTCTATGCTTTATATAGAAAAAGATATACAAGGTGTCTCAAAGAAATTATATACTTGTTTGGATTACTGTGTGAACGCAAGGTAATCAAGGGGCGCCCCGTCCATCGGTAGCCTGACTTTTGGGAATTTAGTTCTCATGGGGCATTTTTCGTAAGCGGACCGAGCATTGTGTAAGGCGAATTTTACAAAAATTGCAAATAAATTCGACTATTGCGCGATGAAAATTTAAAGTTTTTGTCGCTTAAAGGATGCACCAAGCATTCCTCTCATGCGGAATTAGGTGAACAAGTTTGAGAAGACCAGTTCAACACTAGAAGAGTTAAAATCCGGACGATCGTATGGAATGCAATGTCATTGCGAGGAATAATCGCTCCATACTTTTTAAAGATGCAGTGAATTCAAAGCGTTTTGGATGCCTGAGCTTCAAAATTTTCCTGGCTATAACCAAAGAACATAGTTCCAACAGGAAGAAGCAACGTTACAAACGTCCAATGCGTCTTTGCCACGAGTTTTTCGAGGCAAATTAATCTCGAAAAAAATTGGCCTGCAGGCAGCCCTGGTTTGACTTCTAGGGACTTTTTCCTGTGGGGTTTCTTTAAATCTAAAGTCTACGTTAATAAACCATTTTTCCAGGCGCAATTAAAACAAAATATTCGCCACGAAATGGGAGACATCTCGGAGCCTGGCTCCAATTGGTCATCAGAAATTTTATTGTAGATTGAATGAATGTCGCGAACACAAGGCGAAACATTTGGACGGCATTATTTTAAAGAAATTAATTTCCAAGTGTATTTTATTACATAATAATTTTTTTCTATAAACTGCTTGTTTTATTTTTTATTGATTTTTGAAATATAAAATTTTTTTGAGACACCTTGTACTTTGTAAGAATCGCTCTGTGCTACCTTTTCTGGGTAACTGTCGTTTCTTTTTATTTATTACGACAGTAGAAAATTATTTTCATTTATTTTCTCAAATCTTACTTATACGGGGGAAAAAGTAATTTTATCAAAAGTCACATTTTAGTGCCCGCTAAGAGGGAGAAAACGGTATTTTTTCCGACTTAGAAAAAATATCTATATGGTTTGTATTAAATAAAATAGATAGTTAAAGTGAAAATACTGGAAACACTAAACAAATAACAACATTTTATGAATATTCTTGCTTTAAATAAATACATATATAATAAAATACAAATACTGTATTGTTTATTTTTAATATCAAGCTATTATTCCGTATATTTAGAAAATATACATAAATAAATTGTTTAGGTTGAACAAAACTGTAAATGTAAAAAATATTTTAAAGGAAATAGTTTTCAAATATACAGAGTGTCAATTTGGCTTTCTATAAGATGACTTGATCAAAGAAAAAAATCATGACGGGAAAGAACTTACATTTTATCTTTGTAGGCTGGTACTAAAATGTGACTTTTATAAAATTACTTTTTTTCCCGCAAAAAGTTGGAATTTTTTCCTGAATATACATTAACGTAAGTACTTATACAAATTATCGTATTAATGCACATCTAAAGCACCTTATGGCCGCGGTTGGTGATAAATGTGGGAATTAGCGTGGGTAATGGCCGTTGGTAATGAACAAGACTATCTGTTTGACACATTTATTTCTCAAGCTCCTGCCTCCGTTTTCGCGTTCTCTTTATAGGATCAAAATTAATTATAACAAAAAACAATAACAAGCATACAGATAAGCGAAAAAGTGTCTATGTTTAAGCAAGTACCTCATTTTTTTAATGTACTTTATAAGAGATACAGGTTTAGCTGCTGATTGCTTGCTTGTGAATCGCCAACTCTCTTCCTTCCGATCATATAAGCGATGTCGCTTATAAGTTTTCCAGGAATTCTTCGTTGGAACTTCTAGATAGTCGAGCTTTGTAGCTCCCATAAGTTCCTAGCACATGTCAATAACAAAGCTATGAAATGCATAAATTGCGGCCATCTTCCCAAGAACTGCTACTGGTATCGCGCATAACCGGTTTCTTTCAGTACTGACGTCACCTGCAGTGCCCACCTCCATTTTTCGCCATTGAAGAATACCTCGTGCAGTACGCCAAACAGAAAAACATCAGGTTATAGGAATCTTCACTCACAGCGCCTAGCTCCAGAAAAAAGATGCTTTTAGCAGTCAGTTTCCTCTCTTCCTCTGGGCACCAGAACGTCTTTTACATCCTTCATGCACGAATCCACATGAGAGCCCGGTATAAGCTCCCTTCTAACGTCTAATCACTACCGAGAACGAACGGAAACTACAGGGTTAGTAAAAAGTAACGCAACTTTAAAATATCTTTAAAACCGCTAAAGCTACATTTACCAAATTTGGTATCTAAGGTGTTTTGGACATGTAGAATTAAATAGTGATATCGGCACTATTGTCAGATTTCCCAGTTTTGTGCTACACGTATTTATTTTAGTTTTTTAAATGAAATTCCCTATTAATTTTTATTGCAATAAATTGGACGGAACAAATTTAGTAAGTTTCTAAATTTTCAAAACCCTGTCTCTATTAGTTGTTAAGATATGATACACTATACTTTCCGCAATATGTTTTAGGGCCTAAATATCTTTAAAACCCCTAAAGCTATGTCTATAAAATTTGGTAATTAGGGGTGTTTTGGCATGCCTAATTGATCAGTGATATTAGCATTGTTGCCAAATTTTAATAGAATTGCGGTGTTGTCATACCTCGGTAGCTAGTAAAGATTAAATTTGAAAAAATTGTAATCTTACTAAATTTGGACGGTTCCTTTATTTGCAATTAAAATAAATTGGACATTTCATTTAAAATACCAAAAATATTACATGTAGCGCAAACCTGGAAAATCTGGCAATAATGACAGTATCACTGTTCAATTCTACTTACCCATAATCCCTTAAATGTCAAAATTTGTAAACGTCGATTAAGTAGTTTTAGAGATATTTGGGTGGCTTCTAAACTTTTTACCTAAAATGTTATGCTGTCATATCTTAGCAGCTAGTAAAACTAGAATTTTGAAAATCTGTAGACCTATTAAATGTATCCTGCGTAATTTTTGCAATAAAAATATATAAGACATTCTATTTAAAAAATGGAAAAGATTCGTGTAGCACTAAACAGGGAAATCTGGCAACGGTGCCGATATTACTATTCAATTCTTCATGTTTTATTACCTTCCACATCCCAAATTTGGTTAATTTAGCTTTAGTGGTTTTAAAGATATTTAAGAGTTGTAGTACCATTTACTAACCTAGTATATTTAACACATCAATGTAAAATTAAATCACCTATACTCTGTCCAAGTTACGGTAGTGCTTAAGTCCGTTTTACAGTCGGCAAGTTCTTTCTGCAGTTTTGTTGCAGCAACTTTCTTTCAACAATAAATTTGCTGCAAGTTTATTGCAGATTCGTTTTACAGTCGGCATTTCGCTGTTAATAATATTTTGGTCGGATGTATGGTTGGATTGGATGCAGATTTCTAAACTCTTAGATTTTATGTGGTCTATCTGGTTTAAACGAAAGTGCTCTCAACTTTGCTATTTTAAATGGAATACCTACCTTATATATTTTTTAAAAATCAATTTTATAGACAAGAAAATACATGCACATAGGTCAAAGGGCCATTTTCCATTCTTACCCGGCTACGGCTTCTCGGTAGGCGTTCCCTTTTGTACACACAGTCAGGTCGACCTGACAGATTTACCTGTAGAGTTTATTTAACCTCTTCAGACAACCCTTGCGCCAAACAAAAAAATATCTAAAAAATAAAAAGTCTTGAAATATTTACTATAAACCATGCAAGAATGTCACTAAAGAAATAAATAAAAAAATATATTGCAACAGAAAATGCGTGTGATACAAATTTATTAAAGACAATTAAAATGATATCACAGATAATTAGTGGTATGTTGCTAACATGTAGGTTATATAGCAGCGAGCACGTGCAAAAATGTAAAAATAAAGTTAGAACCTAACCTAGCTATTGACCGGTATTCAGAATAGCTGATAAAAATGAAAAAATAGAATGAAAAAGATCCACCGCGGCTACAATTTGCCTCATTATTGCCTATTATTTGCTTAATTACTCTCCTGGCGGATGAAAATTTAAGAAAAAAAGCAAGAAGGTGGTGGTCACTCAACTAGTAACTTTGGGTGGGGTTGGTACCACTAAAATAAACAAATTTTTCCCAGACTTGCAGTTGCAACTGCAAGAAAAATCGGTCCAATTGGTAAAGTTGCAAGTCGCAATAAAGTTGCAGAATCCGCTGCCAAAAAATCAGCTGTTCGCGTACTGCGCATGCCTACCACAAGTTTCTTGCAAGTTGCAGAAAGAACTTGCCGACTGAAAAACGGACTTAAAGCATTGACTTTCACCAATGGTACAGAAAACACCATATCATGTGTTGATCACGGTTTAAAATTTTGCATATCGTCACCTTAATTGTTAAACCATCTAACGCATGGCATCAAAATCACACTTTTTATTAATTAATTTATTGTAAGACCACCTAACTTCAGTTTTTATAAAAAAAAAAAATTGGTGGTTTCGATGCCATCTTTAGACTTATTTTATAAAGCTAAAGATGGCATCGCATTTTATATTAAAACTGGAGTTAGGTGGTTTTAAAATTAAAGTGACGATATGTAGCTTGGAGCTTAGTTTTGTTACAGTTTTGAATCATTTTCTTTAAAATTACGTACTTTAGGTAACTAAAGCATCTACCAGGAATATTTACACTGTTAAACAGCGTCTTTAAAGAACAAGCTTAACAAAGGACGAGAGTTCTCCAGGGACAATGGCTATAATTATGATCTTCGTAAACTTAAGCCCAACATAATCTTAGATCACCCAAACTAACATAACTTCTGAAAATAAATTATACTCATATATCTTAAACATATATTTTCGTGACAACGGAATGCCTAGAGTTAAGATTAAATCGTATATTAGTTTGCAACGGTTCTAAAGTAAAAGTCCTGCTATAGACAAAACATACTTACACTGAATGGCAAAGAAGAGTTAAGACCTCTAAAATATTTTATAAATTTTATGCCTATACAGCGTGTTACAAATTCAAGAAACACTTTTAGGATCTCAGAAACGGTAAGAGATACAGGGTTGGTTAAATTGGGACAAGGCTGCGCGTTTTCATGCTTAACAATATAGTGTTTTAAAAATTTTAAAGTTGCAGCTGTTCCGCAATTATTCGGAAAAACCGAAATTTTGCGAAACAGGATTTATTTTAAACAAAATATTATTTGGCTTCCTTCAGAATAAATTTTAAAAATTTATTTAACATTTTAGGAAAATAAAAACTTTTATACATTATGAGAACTATTCTGCTCTTACACATTAATGAAATCTTTAATATTAAGTTACTTACAATACAAAGGTTTTAATCTATAAACAAAGGTTTATTAGCATTCGGTTGAAATTATTTTAATCCAATAAAATAAAATCTTAACAAGATGCCAGACGAGATCTGGGCCAATGGTTGCGTTTCAAAAATGTGGTAAATAGTTTACCAAAAATGTGGTAAACCGTTTACCTAAAAACTTACTGATAAACTTGTTAGAAAACTAAAAAATTAAAAATGAAATGTCTGATGGACACTTTAGAGTTTGACATTACTTTTGAAAAAATTAACTGGTAAAAGATACACCTATTAGGTATCTTAACCAGATAAAAAGAATGGTAAAAAATGTTTAGTCATATAATAAAGGTATTTATGCTTTATTTGTTTTCTGGAAGATTCAATTTAAACAAAATATTATTTGGCTTTTCTCCAGAATAAAATTAAAAGTTTATTTTACATTTTATAAAAATTAAAACTTTTATACATTATGAAGAACTATTCTGCTCTTACACAATATGATAAAAGTTATTATTACTTTAAGAGAAATAAAATAATAAAATATTAAATAATAAGTTACTTACAATACAAAGGTTTTAATCTATAAAGAAAGGTTTATTAGCATATTTTAATCTAATAAAATAAAATCTTAACAAGACGCCAGACATTTCATTTTCATATTTTTGTCAGTTTTCTAACAAGTTTATCAATAAGTTTAGGTTAACTGTTCACCACATTTTTGGTAAATTATTTACCACATTTTGAGATGCAACCAATGGCCCAGTTTTCGTCTGGCGTCTTGTTAAAATTTTATTTTATTAGATTAAAATAATTTCAACCTAATGCTAAAAACCTTTGTTTATAGATTAAAACCTTTGTATTGTAAGTAACTTAATATTAAATATTTCATTATTTTATTTATTTTAAAGTAATAATAACTTTTATTATATTGTGTAAGAGCAGAACAGTTCTTCATAATGTATAAAAGTTTTAATTTTCATAAAATGTTAAATAAACTTTTTAATTTTATTCTGGAGAAATACCAAATAATATTTTGTTTAAATTTAATCTCCCGGAAAACAAATAAAGTATAAAATAACATTGTTTTTCCTTATCGTCTTAGATCTGCAACCCAATAGGTTTTTATGACGCTCAAGTTAATCCCCATTTAGCATCGTGAGCTCCCCTACTAATATAATAGAACTCGGTATCTAGTCTACATATTTCGCTTAGCGTTAGCTGCCTTTAAACTAAATTTTTTAATATTTTTTCGCATATTTATAGGAAAAAAGTTTATTGGTTGTAATTAAAAATCCGATTAAATTAAGACTAATTTGCGGTGCTATTAAAAACGTAAACAAATGAAATATCGATGGCTAAAGTCCGCGCGTTTAGTAAAGAGGCCACCGACATCATTGTTATCTACGTAAAATCTTCTGTATCTCTCTTTCAATTGGCTTTTCGTAATCTTCGTATCGTTACCTTGAAAGTAGGCATTTTAAAGACTTAATTTTAAAAAATAAATAACATTTTAAATACGGAATAAGGAAATAACAGGAGATTTTGCGCCGAAAATGATGACGTCGGTGGCTTCTTTACTAAACGCGCGGATCCTACAAACATATAGAAGGAACAGTTTAAAAATGTGAATTCGGTGCTCTTTGATAAGAAAAAAAATCACAAAAAGTTTAAAGCAAATAAATCGGCATGCTTGTCTTCGCGGCCGCCTTTGCTATATTTCTTTTATGATATGCCGGTTGATGCAGCTGGTCATCGCACTATGGGATAGAAATTAATTTTTTGGTCAAAATTCTGAAACTTACCAATCTAACTTAAAATGCGGTGCTTTTTACTGGAAAAATATTATAAATTATTACAAATGCTTTTGGAAACCTAAAACTTATTATATGTTATTATAAATTTACACCCCACTTAACATTATTATTTTTTATTGTACAAAATAAACTAAAATATCAGCTTGTTTGGTTAATGTAGTATTCTAATCAGTAATCCGATGATTATTATCTCATATAATGTACAGGGTACGACAATAGGTATGATTTTTTAAATGAAATACCCTGAATATTATATCACCACCAAAAAATCTTTTAAAATGCTTTAGAAAAATACTACATTTGATGTGTCTATCTCAATTAGTTTCGGAAATATGACCATCCAAATCTGAAAAATAATTTTAAATTATTCTTAGAAGCGTAATAGAGATACATCTTCCCAACTTGTTTTATTCTTTAACGTATAAAATAAATAATAACACTGTTTTGTTGGGTAGATTCTGTAGAATCTATATCTTTCATCAGAATGCTTTTATCTTTTAGGATATACAGTGTAGGACAAAACATATTAAATTTTAAAATAGAAAACCTTGTAAATTATAAAAAATCTTATATCTGTCCTTACACTCAGAAGTAGCAAAAAGTAGGAAGGTAATTGTAAGTACAAAAACTGATAAAGAAAAAGGTAAAAAAAACTTCGACAAAAGTAGCGAGACTTCGCGAGACTCCATCGGAAACCCAACAATAGCTCTTATTATTTAAACTCTTTTTACTTTTTTTAGTAAACAACGGTAATAATAAACTAAGGAGATTAAATGTTGTATATTTATGTGTACTTAAAATACATTTTTAAGTTTCTTATTACCCCAATAGAAGTCGTCATATCCTTTTGTAATTTTGCGTACATGTAGTTTGGAGTATCTACTTTGAAATACACAGCATGAGCCATTAAAATTTCAAAGTTGCTTTTTGGCCAAAATAATGGATTTCTATCCAAAATTGTATTGGCGCGTGGCTGTAAAGGGTAGCGGCGCCTTTGTATAAAATAGTCCGATTGCAGGCGGCCTTTTTTATGTTTTTGTATTATTTTCAAAGGGTACCGAATTTGCGCTTTTAAAATGTTTTTACTATAACTAAAGCATCTACCAGGAATATTTACACTGTTAAACAGCGTCTTTAAAGAACAAGCCTAACAAAGGACGAGAGTTCTCCAGGGACAATGGCTATAATTATGATCTTCGTAAACTTAAGCCCAACATAATCTTAGATCACCCAAACCAACATAACTTATGAAAATAAATTATACTCGTATATCTTAAACATATATTTTCGTGACAACGGAATGCTTAGAGTTAAGATTAAATCGTATATTAGTTTGCAATGGTTTTAAAAGGTTTGTTCCAGCAGAATGTTGGAAACATGTTAGCAACAATCGTAAAACGCAGAAATTGTTACAAACAACAACAAAAAATGTTGGCAACAGTTTTCTGCTGGAACGAAAATAAAGAAGGCGTGCATGCATACTGCTTATACGTCAATACAAGAAAGGTTATGTTACAAATTGTCAGTAATGTTTGAAGAATGTTTGCAAACTTTTCAAACAGTTTCCAACATGTCTCCAACATCCTAAAACTACTGCTGGAACAACAAACAATTGTATAATGTTACAAACATGGCACTGCTGGAACGACAAATTTGACGTGCGCAGAATCCGAACGGTTGCAAACATTTCTGACAGCCTGCTGGAACAAACCTAAAGTAAAAGTCTCGCTAGTCAAAACATACTTACACTGAACGGCAAAGAAGAGTTAAGACCTATTTATATCTAAAATATTTTATAAATTTTATGCCTATACAGCGTGTTACAAATTCAAGAAACACTTTTAGGATCTCGGAAACGGTAAGAGATACAGGGTTGGATAAATTGGGGCATGGTTGCGTATTTTCATGCTTAACAGTATATTATTTTAAAAATTTTAATAGTTGCAGCTGTTCCGGAATTATTTTAAACCAATAAAATAAAATCTTAACAAGACGCCAGACGGGATCTGGGCCAATGGTTGCGTCTCAAAAATGTGGTAAATAATTTACCAAAAATGTGGTAAACCGTTTACCTAAAAACTTACAGATAAACTTGTTAGAAAACTAAAAAATTAAAAATGAAGTGTCTGATGTACACTTTAGAGTTTGACATTACTTTTGAAGAAATTAACTGGTAAAAGATACACCTATTAGGTATATTAACCAGATAAAAAGAATGGTAAAAAATGTTTAGTCATATAATAAAGTATTTTATGCTTTATTTGTTTTCTGGAAGATTAAATTTAAACAAAATATTATTTGGCTTTTCTCCAGAATAAAATTAAAAAGTTTATTTAACATTTTATAAAAATTAAAACTTTTATACGTTATGAAGAACTATTCTGGTCTTACACAATATGATAAAAGTTATTATTACTTTAAAAGAAATAAAATAATTAAATATTAAATATTAAGTTACTTACAATACAAAGGTTTTAATCTATAAACAAAGGTTTATTAGCATATTTTAATCTAATAAAATAAAATCTTAACAAGACGCCAGACATTTCATTTTTATATTTTTTCAGTTTTCTAACAAGTTTGTCAATAAGTTTTTTAGGTTAACTGTTCATCACATTTTTGGTAAACTATTTACCACATTTTGAGATGCAACCATTGGCCCAGTTTTCGTCTGGCGTCTTGTTAAAATTTTATTTTATTAGATTAAAATAATTTCAACCTAATGCTAATAAACCTTTGTTTATAGATTAAAACCTTTGTATTGTAAGTAACTTAATATTAAATATTTCATTATTTTATTTCTTTTAAAGAAATAATAACTTTTATTATATTGTGTAAGAGCAGAATAGTTCTTCATAATGTATAAAAGTTTTAATTTCCATAAAATCTTAAATAAACTTTTTAATTTTTTTCTGGAGAAATACCAAATAATATTTTGTTTAAATTTAATCTCCCAGAAAACAAATAAAGTATAAAATAACATTGTTTTCCCCATATCGTCTTAGCTCTGCAACCCAATAGGTTTTTATGACGCTCAAGTGAATCCCAATTTAGCATCGTGTGCTCCCCTACTAATATAACAGAACTCGGTATCTAGTCAACATATTTCGCTTGGCATTAGCTGCCTTTAAACTAAATTTGTTATTATTTTTTCCGTATATTTTTAAGAAAAAAGTTAAATTAATTGGTTGTAATTACAAAACCGATTAAATTAAGACTAATTTGCGGTGCTATTAAAAAACGTAAACAAATGAAATATTGATGGCTAAAGTCCGCGCGTTTAGTAAAGAGGCCACCGACGTCATCGTTATCTACGCAAAATCTTCTGTATCTCTCTTTCAATCGCGGTTTCGTAATCTTCGTATTGTTACCTAGGAAGTAGGCATTTTAACGACTTAATTTAAAAAAATAAATTACGTTTTAAATACGGAATAAGGGAATAACAGGAGATTTTGTGCAGAAAATGATGACGTCGGTGGCCTCTTTACTAAACGCGCGGATCCTACAAACATATAGAAGGAACAGTGAAAAATGTGAATTCGGTGCTCTTTGATAAGAAAAAAATCACAAAAAGTTTAAAGCAAATAAATCGGCATGCTTGTCTTCGCGGCCGCCTTTGCTATATTTCTTTTATGATATGCCGGTTAATGCAGGTGGTCATCGCACTATGGGATAGAAATGAATTTTTTGGTCAAAATTCTGAAACTTACCAATCTAACTTATAATGAGGTGCTTTTTACTGGAAAAATAATATAAATTATTATAAATGCTTTTTGGAAACCTAAAACTTATTTTACCTATGTTATTATAAATTTACACTCCACTTAACATTATTATTTTTTATTGTACAAAATAAACAAAAATGTCAGCTTGTTTGGTTACATCGGTAGTATTCTAATCAGTAATCCGATGGTTATTATCTCATATGATATACAGGGTACGACAATAGGTATGATTTTTTAAATGAA
This sequence comes from Listronotus bonariensis, assembly GCA_014170235.1. NCBI lineage: Eukaryota > Metazoa > Arthropoda > Insecta > Coleoptera > Curculionidae > Listronotus > Listronotus bonariensis. The sequence goes on along the minus strand of JACEGR010003241.1, from coordinate 88,317 downwards.
ATACTCCGAATATTATATCACCACCAAAAAATCTTTTTAAATGCTTTAAAAAAATACTACATTTGATGTGTCTATCTCAATTAGTTTCGAAATATGACCATCCAAATCTAAAAAATAATTTTAAATTATTCTTAGAAGCGTAATAGAGATACATCTTCCCAACTTTTTTATTTTTTAAGGTATAAAATAAATAAAACACACTGTTTTGTTGGGTAGATTCTGTAGAATCCATATCTTTCATCAGAATGCTTTTATCTTTTAGGATATACAGTGTAGGACAAAACATATTAAATTTAAAATGGAAAACCTTGTAAATTATAAAAAATCTTGTATCTGTCCTTACACTCAGAAGTAGCAAAAAGTAGGAAGGCAATTGTAAGTACAAAAACTAATAAAGAAAAAGGTAAAAAAATCTTTGACAAAAGTAGCGAGACTTCGCAAGACTGCATCGGAAACACAACAATAGCTCTTATTATTTAAACTCTTTTTCCTTTTTTAGTAAACAAGGGTAATAATAAACTAAGGAGATTAAATGTTGTATATTTATGTTTACTTAAAATACATTTTCAAGTTTCTTATTACCGCAATAGAAGTGGTCATCTCCTTTTATAATTTTGCGTACATGTAGTTTGGAGTATCTACTTTAAAATACACAGCATGAGCCATTAAAATTTCAAAGTTGCTTTTTGGCCAAAATAATGGATTTCTATTCCATAGTGTATTGGCGCGTGGCTGTAAAGGGTACCGGCGCCTTTGTATAAAATATTCCGATTGCAGGCGGCCTTTTTTATGTTTTTTGTATTATTTTCAAAGGGTACCGAATTTGCGCTTTTAAAATGTTCTGACTATACGTATTTTACTGTGTCTGCAACATTCCTTATACTCTATGGACCAGTTAAAAATAAAACAATTTTTAAGTTACTTTATAAATAACAAGTCTAAAGATAATCCCATTTCTAAAATAGAGTTTTGTTCTCACGTGCTACATGTTATTGCATTTATAATCTTTTTATATTAAAGATTTCGTTTGCAGTCGAGCGTATTCTCTAAATGCTTTTTCCCATTTCCAATTTTCCGGAAAACTCTCGTGGTTTCCGGAGCTATTTTCTTTCATTTTAAGGTGTTAACAGACTCCTTTACAGCTTGGTATTAGTCCTATCAAATAAAAATTTTATTAGACCAGAAAAAAATTAACCTTAAGTGTAAGTACATATCAATGCTAGTAACAACAAATATTTATTTTATGCTTTATTTGTTTTCTGAGAGATTAAATTTAAACAAAATATTATTTGGCTTTTCTCCAGAATAAAATAAAAAGTTTATTTAACATTTAATGAAAATTTAAACTTTTATTCATTATGAAGAACTATTCTGCTCTTACACAATATCATAAAAGTTATGATAACTTTAAAAGAAATAAAATAATGAAATATTTAATTATTAAGTTACTTACAATAAAAAGGTTTCAATTTATAAACAAAGGTTCATTAGCACTTGGTTGAAATTATTTTAATGTAATAAAATAAAATCTTAACAAGACGCCAGACGAGAACTGGGCCAATGGTTGCGTCTCAAAAATGTGGTAAATAGTTTACCAAAAATGTGGTAAACAGTTTACCTAAAAACTTACTGATTAACTTGTTAGAAAACTGAAAAAAAAAAATTAAATATGAAATGTCTGATGTACATTTTAAGGTTTGACATTACTTTTGAAAAAATTAACTGGTAAAAGATACACCTGTTAGGTATCTTAACCAGATACAAATAATAGTAAAAATGTTTAGCCATGTAATAAAGTATTTTATGCTTTATTTGTTTTCTGATTAAACTTAAACAAAATATTATTTGGCTTTTCTCCAGAATAAAATTTAAAAGTTTATTTAACATTTTAAGAAAATTAAAACTATTATACATTATAAAGAACTATTCTGCTCTTACACAATATATTAAAAGTTATTATTACTTTAAAAGAAATAAAATAATGAAATATTTAATAATAAGTTACTTACAATAAAAAGGATCTAATAAAATAAAATCTGGCGTCTTGTTAAAATTTTATTTTATTAGATTAAAATAATTTCAACCAAGTGCCGATAAACCTTTGTTTATAAATTGAAACCTTTTTATTGTAAGTAACTTTATATTAAATATTTCATTATTTTATTTCTTTTGAAGTAATCATAACTCTTATATTGTGTAAGAGCAGAATAGTTCTTCATAATGTATAAAAGTTTTAATTTTCTTAAAATGTTAAATACGCTTTTAATTTTATTCTGGAGAAAAGCCAAATAATATTTTGTGTAAATAAATATTTAGATGCAAGTTATTTTAAATTTGAATACATAAGGTCTAATTTCCACCTTTGTCTAATCTCTACCTGCTAGTATAATAAACCCAAAGTCAACTATATCGAGCTGGCTTAGGCGTATAAAAAGGAGGGGTAGTTTTGCAATATACAGGATGTCAAATTTTTCATGTATTTTTACTTGGACACCCTATATCTTGCATAAGACTAACTTTTCAACCAAGGTAAATTGGGTTAAATCGTTTTATTTTGGCGTAAGGAAATTCTAGTACTAATTTATACAGAACTTTGAGAAACCCAGGTGGACTAAATAAAGCGTAAATGAATGCGAAGAATTTTTTATGTAAATAAAACGTTTAATTTGAAATAATCTCGGAAACGGTTGCTCATAGCTATATTTATCAAGTATACCTTTTTTGTACAAAAATGTAAAAAAATAAAACCTATTGGTTTAAAAAATCAGTTACCCTATACTTTGGCCACTATAAATTGATAATGAATACCTATTCTTTATCTAAAACTAAACCCGTCGCATGTCACTAACCTGCAAATTTACCCTGTTGCCAAGTTGTCATGAGAATCTGAGTTTTGTTGAAAAGAACAAAGCATTTTTCGGTTAAAGAATTTGTTAATTTTAGTTAATGTCATAATTTTCATTACAAAAATTAAGTAATAACACAAAAAAAGAAGAATAATTTTATTTAAAAAAAAATCCAGATATTACAAATTTAATATAGAAATATGGATTTATTTACTAAAACACTGAATACCTATTAACTGGAATTCATTGAAACTAACTTCTCTTACTGCAGCTACAGGCAACAAAGGTCCATTATTTTCGCGTTCATGCTCATAGCCTATTAAAGAAGCAACAAGCTCCTTGCATCTACTGTTCAACTTCTTCGGTAATTTTATCTATGTTTATTATTAAAAGAACATATTTAAAACACTATGGACACAAAATTTGAACTTTGGAAAACGTTCGAAACTGCTAATAACGATAAATACGTTGAAAAACACAAAAAATAAGCCTAATAATTAAGAAACTGATGAATAAACAAACAATGAAATCGATCAAATCAACGTCAAAAAGCACTGTCAACGTGACAACATTGCATGATTAGGTATAGTGTGTAACTCCAGGTTGTTGTAGTTTTAAATCAAATAAATAATAATTTTTGTTCAGGTGTTTTCTCAATTTATAGTAAACAGAGTATATTACCTCAATAAAAATGTACTTTATTGGTTTAAAACTACAGTGACAGAAGTTACTTATAGGTATTTATTATCATTTTATAGTGACCAAAGTATAGAATCATAAGATACCGAGGTAAAAAAGTAATGACACTTTTAACAAAAGCAAAAGACTGCAGGTGATACCCTCTACATTTACCAGCAAAAATAAGTAGCTTCGATTTTTACTTTAAAAATCTCCTTATACCAAATTTTGTAAAAAAAAGGCAATAATAAATTTAATATTTAAAAATAACTAAAATAAAATAGAAACTTTGACACCCTGTATCTCACAATCAACTCTTTACGACTAAAGGTAAAATAATTGCATTAGAGTCGATTGTATTTCCATCAAAAAGTGAGTAATAGCATTTTCGTTCAGATCGTTTAGAAAAACCCTGTATTTTTGTATCTTTAGAATAGCCTAGAATGCTAAAAGTATGTCAGCAGTAAACAAAATGAAAAATAAAAGAAGTTTATCCTGGAAAAAATTTAGGTTTTAAGTGAACCCTGTATACAAAAATCAACATTTTTTCTTTGTAAATCCTTTTTTACCAGCAAAATTTTTATGAAGACTGCCTTTTTTCTGAAAAATTAAATTTTGGTCTATTTGCCTTGTTAACTCCATCCGTGGACAGTCTGTATATGAATTTCGAAGATTGCTTATGGCAGGGCTGGGAAATGCGTGAACCTCCGCACACGGGCGAACAGACACGACAAGTTCCTATAAAATTTCCGTTTGGCTTCTCGTGGAGATATGATCTAAAGGGGGCAAAGAAAGATCTGGTGAATAACTTTAAGCGCTTCAGAGCAACTGATAATATTTTTATTATGATGCCTAGTAAAGACCCTAAATAGCCCTGAAACTTTATGTCGCTTCTTGCTTGCCGTGACTATTTTCGCACATTATTGATAATCATGCCTGTAAGGAAGACACAAAAATATGTTTTTGGCTGAACCTTTGCTAAAGCAGTACCTTAGCTTGACATCGATAAATGAGTTGTTGGGTGCAAAAAATTATTTTAACAATAAGAGTTTTTTTGCTTACGAGAGGACTGAATCAAAATTACAAATTCAAGATATTTTTTGACGTAAGCATTCTCACGTGCCACATAAAATTGTAATATTAACCTGTGTGCAAAGATTTCATTTTCAGCTGAACACATTTCTGAAATAATTTTAATCATTTTCCTGGTATTTCCGGAAAAGCGTTGAGATTTTCGTGGCAGTTTTCCTTTATTTTAGACCCCTAAGCTAGTAAATGATCTCGGTTTTACTTCGGGTTTTGTTTCAACGTGGAGTCACGTAACCTAAATTTAGCTCCCTTATTTTCCAAGCTTATATATTTGGAAAATATGAAAAAAGGTTTAATTAATTTTTACTTTTTCTTTATTTTGTTAAATCCTTATCACGCAATTGAAAAAAGTTGCGGCAACACTCTGATTTGGATGAAATTTGAATGATAAATTGCATTAAAAAAAATTCAGAAACTTGTAGCGGCATGGCACTGCTTTTTAAATCTGGCGGCGTTTGGCCGCTTTGTGCAAATGTTTTCTACGTGGTTTTCTAGCTTTTTAGTTTCTTTTTAAAGAAAAGAGTTTTTAGTAGACATAAATAAGTGTATTCATTACATAATTAGTGTGTGTTGTGTAATTAATTGGTGATGGCTAGTCAAGAAGGCATGTTATTCAAGTAGACTGTTAGGCGCTGTAAACATTTTGTTAAAAACCTTTTAAATTTGTAGTTACCTAAAAAAATTATATGAAATCAGGGAGTTGCCTTATTAAATATTGTTATTAAAGACGTTTTAAGGACGGATAAAAAAATTATATATATTTATTAGTTTTTTTTTGACATTTAACTCCTTTAAAATATTTCTCCCTATGTTTTAGATCTGAAAATTTAGTTTAAGTGTCCCTTAAATACTTACTATTTTAAAGTGTTTTCTTTTGATTTACTATCTTTTTTTTTAATTTCATTACATACTTTTTATTTTTTTTTTTTGGTTTATTGTTACGGTATAAAAATTTATATTATGTAATTTTTTATTGACAAAGTTTTCCTGCCTTTTTTTTCATTTTTTCGATTACAAAATTCTAAATATGTTATTTAACTTTTGGGACATTCAAGTTATAAAACTTGCCGTACTTATTTACACAACACCACAAGTAAATAATATTCCGGCTGTGCCTGCTACAAGGTAATTAATTTTGGGTTCGGGAGATCCTTGCGCCATATGAAATATAATAGAATTTATTTTCTGAGTTAATTTAAAGCAAATTTGTACTGATAATAAAAAAACACTGTGATAAATTTTAAGGGAGCACAATTTATTTTAAAACACTGTAAGACACTGTGTACATATTTTAGATTCAGTATAATTACGGGAGCTACCCGAGCAATCACTAATTCTAAGTTAAGTTTTATAAATTTTTCAATATTTATTCCACTATGTCACGACACTTACTTTTGTTTCACTTTACGACCCTTTGACCTAATTCCACGACCTTTTGACCTATTTCCGACACTTCGTACTGACTTTAGCGTTTCTAGCTGTTTAAATTTTCACTACACCGGATCACGGACCGTACTACCGACTGACAGACTTTTCCGAGTTTCACAGTTTTCCAGATGTATATCGAGTAACGTCGTAGAATGTACTTAATTTCCGACTAAACACTAACTTTCCAGAGTTTTTACTGTTTTCTTCAAACCATACTGAGCAACGTTCTTGGATGTAGGTTCTATCTAGACGGTTCACTGAACTTTTCCCGAACTGACATTTTCCCGAGGTCTTTGGTTGTACTGTATCAAACGTTCACTGAACTTTTCCTGAACTGACGCGTAGCGCCGTTGAAGGTACTGTCTTTTTACGGAATTATCGTGCTCTTTTTATACTATCAAACACGTGTACAAAACCCCAAATGTTTACCGGACATCGAGATTTATTAAGACATTAATTGGTCAAAAACACTTAAAATTTTATATTCTTTCGCCTTTTACAAAATTTATGAGACAATCTGTCAAATATGTTATGTTTTAATTGAACTTATTACTTTGATACTGCTACTTGTTCGTCACCTGCAGTAACATTTTGTAAACAAGCTGTCAAATAATTTAGTTTTTAATTATATGTAGTGTAAGAAAATTTTATAGGCAATAAATGTTCTTTACTTAGAAGGGGTGAGCTTTCCTGGTTAACATGGTTAAGTTACTCAGTCAGTCTCTTCGTGGTTCTTCCCTCGTTCGGTCAAAAATGCGCGGAACAAAAGTAGTTTTAAGTGATCTGTGAATTTAGAAAATTCACTTTGGATTTTTACCCTTTCCAGTGACTTGGAATAAAATTGTTTTTGTTTCTTTTAACAGTAAGTTTTTTTTTAAGAAATCTTATTTTTCATTTTAAATTTAAATTAATTTTATTTATATATTTTACTTTATTTTTAATTATAAAATGATATTTTATAATTTTATTTACTGTAGTGAAATTTTAATTTCCGGAGCCACTACAATTTTTCTTTCTTTAATAAATAAAAATCAGTTTTTCTTTGCTTGATTATATTAAAAATTAAATTAAATTTTGTTGCAATTTCCAACAAAAAAACGGTACGGCACTGACTGTGTAAATGTGTGTAAAATTTTGTGCTTTCTTTAGAATAAACAAATAAAAATACAGCTTTTATGTCTTTTTTTTCCGTACCTTGTTTAGTTTGAGAGAAAAAAATAAAATTCAACTAATTGCATATTTTTAGACCATAAAAGAAGCATTGCGGGATCTTTCTGTTTTAAAAATTGGGTTTTATAATTTTTAATTAGCAATTATGTAACAAAAATAATAAATATGTACCTATTTAAATAAGGTTTATAGTCAGTAAAACAGTTTTTACAAAAATTGGTGTTTAAAATTTTGTAATTTTTTAAAAATTTTAACACCGTGTATCTCAAAAATTAAGAAGTTTAGGACATGTGTTCATATAAACTTTTCTTCCTAAAATATGCTAAGGAATTATACCCTGTATTTTTAGCCACCAATTAAATTACACCCTATATAGGATTATCTTCAAATATATCTACTAACGAAACTAACTAAAACTTACCAAAACTAAAAACGGCTTACATTAGCAGAAACAAGCGGCAGCTAACCCCATTCGAATTCTGTATGCCCTGGGGTTTCTCTAACTTATCGCGGGGCTTGTACTTTCAAAGTGGCGGCAACTAATTTACGATTTAAATCTCAACTTCAGGTCCCTTGTTTCCTGTTGTCTGCAAAATGTGCATGCATAGATAATTACGCGGTATAAAGGGTGAAATTTACGTAATTTTTATGAAAAGTATGTTTTTCTTATCTTAACTGCAACACCGACATAGTAATTAATGTATCAAGTGCATATAGTGATGCTTTTTTTTACGAATGAGAGTTTGATGACAGGAGACGACAATCTTATAAGTAAAGAACAAATTTAATTAAGGTCTATTCATACACATCAGTCACGTCTTAGTCTCGTTCGGAATTCGCTTTTTTATTAATATCTCGATAACTATCAAGTTGGAAAAAAATATATAAAACTTTTAAGGTAGGGTCTTTAAAGTTACATCTTTTTGTCTTATACATTTTTTACCATCTTTTTAGTTTTTGAGTTATTTACGATTTTGATTTTTTTTGAATATTTTTCTCTCAAAAACTGTAAGAGATACAAAAAATTGTATAAAACAAAAAATATAGGTAATCAAAATATCCATCTGAAAAGTTATTTACTAAAATTGCATATCTTGAATAATAACGAAGATATAAATGAAAATGTGATTTTTAACAAAATTTTAACAAAAAAATAATAAAAAAATTAAAATTTCTTATTTACTATTAATATAGTATTTAAGATAGAGTGTACCTGATAGAGTGTACTGTTTATAGAAATTGTGCATAGGAATCTATGGTTTATAAAAAAATAAAGAAGCGTTATACAGGGTGGGTCAAAAAAATTATATTAAAAAAACCTTAAAACTAAAATTGATTTAACTACTTTATTATACCATCTAAAGATTAATAAAATTGAATAAAAATAAAGATTTAAAAACCAATTAATAACATTTGAAATAATTGTAAATAAAAATACTAGTATAAGATTTGCTTAGTTCTGGTTTGTTATCTGTAATAGTATATTATGTATAAATCAAAGGTCCGAAGGAGTGAGAGATTAAAAATATCGTAAAAAAATCAATAGTATTTAATTGTGTAATATATAAATTAAAAAGGCATCTTTTTCTGGAGCTAGGCGCTGTGAGTGAAGATTTCTATAACCTGATGTTTGTCTGCGTTTGGCGTACTGCACGAGGTATTCTTCAATGGCGGAGAATGGAGGCGGGCGCTGCGGGTGACGTCAGTAATGAAAGAAACCGGTTATGCGCGATACCAGTAGCAGATGACCGCAATTTATGCATTTCATAGCTTCGTTATTGACATGTGCTAGGAACTTCTGGGAGCTACAAAGCTTGACTATCCAGAAGTTCCAACGGCGAAGTCCTGGAAAACTTATAAGCGACATCGCTTAAATGATCGGAAGGGAGAGAGCTGGCGATTCACTAGCATGAAAGCCATAAACAAGCAAGCAAGCAAGCAGCAGCTAACTCTGTATCTCTTATAAAATACATTTTAAAAAAATGACGTACTTGCTTGAACATAGACACTTTTTCGCTTTTCTGTATGCTTGTTATAGTTTTTTTTTGTTATAATAAATTTTGATCCTATAAAAGGAACGCGAAAACGGAGGCAGGAGCTTGAGAAATAAAAGTGATTTTAAACAGATAGTTTTGTTCATTACCAACGGCCATTACCCACGCTCATTTCCACATTTATCACCAACCGCGGCCATAAGGTTCTTTAAATGTGCATTAATACGATAATTTTTTATAAGTACTTACGTTTATGTATATCCAGGAAAAAATTCCAACTTTTTTCCGGGAAAAAAGTAATTTTATAAAAGTTACATTTTAGTACCAGCCTACAAAGATAAAATGTAAGTTCTTTCCCGTCATGATTTTTTTTTTTTTGATCAAGTCATCTTATAGAAAGCCAAATTGACACTTTGTATATTTGAAAACTATTTTCTTTAAAAGATTTTTTACATTTACAGTTTTGTTCAACCTAAACAATTTATTTATGTATATTTTCTAAATATACGGAATAATAGCTTGATATTAAAAATAAACAATACAGTATTTGTATTTTATTATATATGTATTTATTTAAAGCAAGAATATTCATAAAATGTTGTTATTTGTTTAATATTTTCAGTATTTTCTCTTTAACTATCTATTTAATTTAATACAAACTATATAGATATTTTTTCGAGTCGGAAAAAATAACGTTTTATCACTCTTAGCGGGCACTAAAATGTGACTTTTGATAAAATTACTTTTTCCCCGTATAAGTAAGATTTGAGAAAATAAATGAAAATATTTTCTACTGTCGTAATAAATAAAAAAAGACGACAGTTAACTAGAAAAGGTTGCACAGAGCGATTCTTACAAAGTACAAGGTGTCTCAAAAGAAATTTTATATTTCAAAAATCAATGAAAATTAAAACAAGCTAGTTTATAGAAAAAAATTATTATGTATTAAAATACACTCTTTGGAAATTAATTTCTTTAAAATAATGCCGTCCAAATGTTTCGCCTTGTGTGCGCGACATTCATTCAATCTAACAATAAAATTTCTGATGACCAATTGAGCCAGGCTCCGAGATGTCTCCATTTCGTGGCCAATATTTTGTTTTAATTGCGCCTGAAAAAATGGTTTATTAACGTAGACTTTAGATTTAAGGAAATCCCACAGGAAAAAGTCCTTAGAAGTCAAACCAGGGCTGCCTGCGGGCCAATTTTTTCGAGATTAATTTGCCTGGAAAACCTCGTGACAAAGACGCATTGGACGTTTGTAACGTTGCTTCTTCCTGTTGAAACTATGTTCTTTGGTTATAGCCAGGAAAATTTTGCAGCTCAGGCAACAAGAACTCATCTAACATACCCACATAACGCTCTGAATTCACTGAAAGAGCATGTTACCCTTTTATCTTTAAAAAGCACGGACCTATTTGCCATTTATTAAGATCTATGAAGTGGTTTTGTTCTATACAATGTGTCGAAATGCCTGTGTTTTTTAAACCATTTAAAATTGATGTTTTGTGTTCTTTTTAAGTGTTTATTTATGCGATAGTATAAAATTTCTATAAATGTCTTAAAAGTGGCGGCCACTCCTACTTTTTCCTTTCAGTAGGATCAGAAAGTCTCAATACGATAGGAGTGGCTGTCGTTGTGGTATACTACGTTTCGATAAGACGCCACTTCTATCGTACCGTCACTTCGTAGTCTCTTTGCAGTACTAACCAGCCCCTAGCTGGCAATATTAAAAGAGATATTAGTTGGCATCCATGATACACCGAAAACAAAAAGGTAGGATCAACAGCGTCTCTAAATTGGTTCGTTCAGCGCATAACGTAGCAATGATAGTTTTTCCGCTTAATATTTAAATTTAAACCCTAAGAAAGTCTGGAATGTTTGTTAATTTTGATCAGTTTTTAAATAATAAGACAAGTTTGGAGAAATAGGTTTTTAGAATAATACTGTTAATCTAAAAATCTTATATTTGATCTTAACTACTTTAAAATGGTATTAATAGCTTAAACGGAATTTATGTAGAAAATTACTGTTGTAAGTACTTAAAAACAAAATATTTTATACTTTAACTAGTTTTAAAGTAAAAACTACCCAAAAGCGAACTAATACTGGTAAAAATCCGAGTACCAATGTAAGGTTTCCACTTGTTTAAACATTTCCTCACATTACTATGTCAATGGCGGTGATCACGTGATAAACTTTATGCGGAGGATCCTACCTCACTATTCTGTATTCGTTGTATTATGGTAAAGAGAAAGACCAAAGACCTTGACGTATGTGACCGACGTAAATGCAGAAATATACGTTACGTTGTGCCTATTTCATATAATTAAAATAAAGTTAAAGCAAGACGGCAGGCGGCATACCTTTTTTTGGAATTTACTGTTAAGTATTGTAAGCTGTATATCATAATCAAATTAATTTGTGCATTTAAATACCAGAGAAGTATACATGCTTTTCTTTATAAAACTCATCTTATTTTAAAATTAAAACATCAAAACAATTTTTTATCGGTATGTAATCGTGTCCGTTTGCTTCAATAAGCTGGACGACGTTATTCTTTACGTCGAAGAAATTCATAATGCGCATATATAGTTCCGATTTAATACGCATACATCTACGTCCCTGACCTTGCTTAAACTGCGTAATAAGTGATTGTTGGTTATTACGTTAATTTTTGCTTATTTATTGTAGTTTAATTATCTCTTAATTATTGTAAAAACAGCTAATTCAGTGGAACAAAATACATTTTTTTTGTAATATACCTACGTACCAAATTTTATTTTGATACCTCTATCTGGTTATGAAGCAACGATATGTAACACTTTTACAAAAACAAAATATTAATAACCATTAATATGCGCAACCTTGCCAAAATTTAACAAACCCTGTATTTTTTGCCGTTTTCAAGATACTAATAAAGCGTCATTTTGGTAACACTCTGCATACTATTTTTGCAGTAATTCCATTAAGGAATTTGGGGGACACAATTTATCACTAAACATATTTTAACTTTAAAACTAAAATGTAGTGAGCAGTTAGTAGTCGGAAAACTACATTAAATTAAAGAGCTAAAATAAAGCTAAATTTAGAATCTCAGCAAGTTTTAAATAGTTTGTATATTGTAATGTCTAGTAAGTGGATAGCTTTTAAGAGTTTTTAATTAAGTTCTGGTAGGTAAAGATCTCTTAAAACTTAAAACTAGATCACACAGAAAACTTGTATTTTAAGCATTTAGTGTTATAAGTTGTTTTCCAAAGTAGGTACCTACTTGCATTTGTGGCGTCTGTGCCGGCAGGTCTTTATATTAATCAAAAATGAATGGACGCCAGTGGTTTTTGTAAATAGTATAAAGTCGCTTCTATAGATCCAGATAAATTCTGCTGAATAAATTCTAAAAATGATTTTTAATAATGGTCAAATAAAGTAATAAAGATAAAAACACCTTTTTTAACGTAAATGGAGCATTTCCGGACGTACGTTTACACATATATATTTTTTTTTAACAGAATCTCTCCAGATTTTTTTTTACCAACATTCTAAAACACCCTGTTTACTTTTTAGTTACTTACTTGTCTTGTGGATTATTTTTTTGCAGCAAAATATTAAATTTTCGTTCATTTTTCATTTTAAAAGATTTTAACGTCCTTTAGATGTCAATTTAGTATTTAATTAAAAGCCTTGGTTTTTATATTAAAAGAGAGCTTAGAGATACTAAAATTAATATTACCATAAAAAATTCAACAATAATAAATTAACAAGAATACAACTAAATTAATTAATTTACTTTAAGAATAATTACATTATATTTACGTTTTACGATTTTTAAAATGATTTTTTCGGATTTTTGGGAGGTTATTTCCTTGTATTGTTTCAGTAAAGTAGCTACTTGCATGTGTGGCGTCTGGGTCGGCAGGTCTTTATATTAAGGGAAAATGACTGGACGCCACTGGTTTTTGTAAAAAGTAAAGTCGCTTTTATGGATCCAGATTACTTCTGCCAAATAAATTCTAAAAATGGTTTATATGAAATGTCAAATAAAGAAATAAAGAAAAATAAATTTCACCTTGTTTTATGTAAATAGGGCATTTCCGGACCTACGTTTACATATACTTTTTTTTAAATACAGGGTGCTTCATTAGTGCGTCGGGCTTCTATATCGTCCAAACCATGAAAGTTAGAGATTTCGTTTAAAGTGTTATATGAATAAGAGATAAAAGTTAATTTTTAGAAAATATTTTGTTTATATACAGGGTACTCAAATTTGCCCTACTAGAATTTGATCAATTTTTTTAAATAAAACACCCCAAATATTTTTACATATTTGAGAGTCCTTTATGTTTTTCTATACATGTGTACAATATTAGACTTATTAAATTATTAGTATTTTAAGAAAATTAAGTTTTCTTAAAAAATATGAAAAAAAAGGAAAAAATTTCCCCAAGTCGATAAAAAGGTTACTGTCTCCAAAAAGAGTTAAATCTGATTGTAGAGGGTCAAAAGATACCCTTCTATAATTTTAAGCTAACTTTGACATACAAGGCGCTCAAAAATCGCCTCTCAATAGTCAAAAATTCAATTGGTTTTTTCTCGGTTTTTTAAATCGAACACCCTGTATATTATTATTTAGTCTAATAAAGCTTTAGTAAGTAAACAATTTTGGTAATAAACTCAAAGTCTCTATCTGTCTTTAATTTTGTGTTACTTACACGTATCTAAAATTCACCTTTTTAAAATCATTTTTAGGTAAAAAGATTTTTACAATTATTATTAATTTAAAAATAATATTAATTTAAAGTTTTACCGCACCATATTTTATACTTTATAAGTGAATATAACAGGTCTTGTTAGGATATTCCAAATGATTTGAGTTTAGCAAAGATGAGTTGGTTGATATGGTTTTTGCACTTGGTGAATGTGAAAAAACTTGTTTTCTGGCTAGCAGGAATTACGCGGTTAACAAAAATACAACTAAATTAATTCATTTACCTTAAGAATGATTACATCATATTTTCGTTTTACGATTTTTAAAATGAATATTTTTGGATTTTGGGGAGTTTTTTCTTGAATTGTTTTAGGCGACCGGCCAGTTTATAGAGGTTAATAGATCTGAACAAGGTCAGCTCGCTATACCCCGGGAACAGGACCGAAGCGGTCTCATTCTTTCTAAATAAACTTTTGGCCGGTACCCAACAAAAAGACCATGGAATATAAATACAAGTTTCAAGTAGTACAAACTTCCAAATATTTTTTTTTTAATTTTTGTACCCAAGATAATAAAGAAAAAAATAGTTTGAAAACTACTAATACAATTGCTACGTAAATTGAATTTGTAACTGGACACCCGGTAGTTCTAGTAATTCAATTCGGAACATCGGGGTCTGGAATGTTAAAATAATTTATAATTAGCTCTTTAACATTTAATTGTTTTGGCCCTATTACCGAAATTTAAGCTATAAAACAGTCACCATGGGTAAGTTCTGCAAAGAAAAATAATTTGTTATTATGAGCTTTGCAAATAGACTGAACCACAATATTAACGCACAACCTAAAATTTGCCCTATTTTTGTTGTTGTATGTTTTTTGAACCTATGGTCCAATTGAAGTAAGACTTTTTTAAATTGATGGTTTACTTTCTTAAAATTTAACCATATTTCCAATTTTTGTTAAAAATTAAATTTTCATATTATACCGGGTGTATTAAAAATTATATGTTTTTCTACGAAAATTCACAACACACTGTGGGCATTACTAGCAATCGTAACATATGGCAATTGACATCAGATTTTAGTATCCTGTTTCCTTTACGATTGCGTTTTTCATTTATTGCTCTAACTTTTTTATTTAATAAGGTATATCGTTTTATAACTTAACATGTTTGTATTAACTTTATTCAAATTACATTTTCATAAAGATAGAAAAATTATTAAATTAACACAATTAAGTAACGAGAAATAATATTGCATGTTACCTCCCTACTTCTTAATGGGCAATTTCATTGAGGCAACACTAGGCGACAAATCGCATGCCACATTAAATTTTATTATTATTATTATTATTATTTTTATAATAGTTGTAAAATTAAGAAATATTATTTATTATTATTTCTTTAAATTTTATTAATATTAAACTTTTTAATAATAAGCTAATCTATCATTGAAATTATTAATAAATAAATAAAATTTAATGTGAATACGATATGTCGCGTAATGTTGCCCTATTGGAATTCCGCCTTTACTACAGCTTTACATCGGCGGGACATACTGGAAATTAAACTTGCAATTTGATGCTAATCAATCTGATTTCAAAGGTCAACAATCATTGTTTCTATCTCATTAAGAGGGACTGGAAATGAGCTGCTGTTGTCTTAGTTTTCTACCCAGGATATCCGACAAATACTCCATTTGGTTGAGATCTGAACTATGTGGAGGTCAATTCATGGTTTCAATATTTACCTCGTAAATATTCGTTGACCAATATGTGCTACGTGAGGTCCTGCATTATCAAAAATTAGCAAAGAATAATTTCCATGTAAGAAGCGTAGTGGTTCCATTTTCAAGGACCAAGAACATTGACACTTAGCTATACTTTATGACATTCCACAGACTTCCCTGTTTTTGTTCTTGAAATTGTAGATAAATAAAGTAATTTATTAATAAAAACATGTTAAGTTATAAAACGGTACATTATATTAGGTAACAAAGATAGAACAATAAATAAAAAACTCAAATATAGAGGAGATATGAGGCTAAAGTCTGTTGTTAATTGCAATATGTAACGATTGCCAATAATGCCTAAAGGGTGTTCCGAATTTTCGGCAAAAACATATAGTTCTTAATGCACCCCTGCACAATATGAAAATTCTTAGAAAGTAAGTATTTAATTTTTAAAAAGTCTTACTTTAATCAAACCATTGGTTAAAGAAATATAGAACAACAAAAATAGGGCAAATTTTAGGTTGTACGTTAATATTGTGGTTCAGTGTATTTGCAATTCTAAGTATGATTACCTTAATCTACAATAATTTTGCATAAAACTGCGGATAAACTTTTTTATACTTTTTATAGCTAACTAAAAGTGCCTAGAACAAAGCAAAGCTAGTGGCGAGCAGTGGTGCAGTGGCTAGCGTGTCAGCCTCTCACCGCGGCGATCCGGGTTCGAATCTCGGAGTCGGACATCGGATTTTTCATTGCTCGTCACCTCACAGTTGGCAATGGCAAACCACTGTGTAGTATTCTGCCATTTCTAGGTAGTAGTTATTTAAAAATAACGACCGTGGTGGCACTACCGTGTTGTCTAAAAGGTGCTGTGAAATGCAAAAAAACTGCATGTTTCAGTGCTTGGATAACGTTGACGGAACACGACAATAATGGGTTAAACATCCAGTAACCCGGCACCCACGGTACACTGGTATTTAGGCATAAGCCTTCGTAAGATGTTATAAAGATAAAAAAATACAAATCTGTACTATTTTTTTTAATTAAAAAATATATTGGACATTAAATAATAATTCGAACCTTAAGATGTATTTATTAGGAAATATGCCAGTATTTGTAGCTTTCATCATTAAAGACTGATAAACACACTTTCTTTGTACAACTTCTTGCAATTTGGGAAAAATTGCAACTGATAAAATTGTTAATGAAGTACCTGCTTTTGTCCTAAATGCGCAAAATTTAAATTATTTGTAAACATACTGTGACGTGGGATCTGAATACATAGAGCTTTTACATCACTGGGGCAATTAAACCATATGGAACTATCTTCAAGGGACCATAAGACCGGTGAACCAAAAATTATCTTCTTTATTTCACTATCAGACTACGAAAACTATTTAACTAGCTTAATTTGGTACGGGCATATCCTCCACTAGGGGTAGCCCATACTGGCATAACTAGAACTATACCTTTTTCTTGACTTCACTTCTACTCTCTACTACTCTTGCTTCTTCTACTCTCTTTTCTACTATCTCTCCTTTCCCCAAATTGTCTTGTGTATAAATATATAATTAGTAGGTCTTTGTTTTTAGTTCAACACGGTTAACATTGTTATTTTTTAAAAATTGTTTAATTTTTATTATTATTAGTTTATAATTTTAATGGTATACTAATTATAAAATTTCTAAAATGTATACTTTTTATACTAGGTGTTACACAATACAAATCTATAATATTAGGATATAATTATTTGGTCAATTTCCTATCGTTTTTACGACATATAAGATTTATGCTAAAAAACGAAAATTGGGTTTCTGTCACCAGATCGCTGCACTGTGCGCTACCACAAAATTTGTATATGCATATATAGATATCCCAAGAAAGGAAGATATTAAACCTCAACAGCCGACCGTATTATATGCACATATGGCGGAATCGCGTTACAAATCTCAAACCGATTCCCCATACAATCGCGGCCCAAATTGCTTTTTCCAAGCACGAAACACGAACAAAAACCGGCAATTTTCGCAGCTGCATTCATATAGATGACGTGATAACATCGTTTTTGGAAATATTCAATTAAAATCTGTTGAACGATCAGACTCTATTTTGTTGTGAAAATTGAAGAGGCCGATAGAGAAATGTTTAATTTACTCTTGTTTGCTTTGGATTTATAAAGTGTGTCCCGCTTTTTATAAATACACCATGATACTTTATCATTTACGAATAATCTTTAAATTTTGGTGTTGATTGTATGTTAAAGAAAAAATTATTTGGTATAATAAAAATTCTTATTTCTCATTGGCGTGCGGTATTGGGGAGTAAAAAGACTTGATTTTTGGTAAAATGATATTAAAGCATATTCTTTTTTTTTCTGTCAGATTTAGAATCAGCATCCCCAAAAACCCTTTATTCACGTTTTTAAAATGTTAAGCGCCATATTTATTATATTACTTTCACAAAAAGGCCCTTTTCTACCTCCCCATTTATCATGCGATGATAAGGAATGTAGAGAAGACTTTTTCGGAAACTAATATAAAAAAATGGCCCCTGATATTTAAAAATATGAATTAAGGGTTTTTGGGGATGATGATTCCAGATCTGAAAGGAAAAGTTAAGTACAGTAAGCCCTAATATTCTTTTTCAAAAAATCAAATCATTCTAAACCCTAAGGCCGCACGTCAATGAAAATATAAGTTTTTACTATGTCAAATACTTCATTTCTGCAGCATACAATCAACATCAATTAAAAAAAATGGCATTATTCCTAACTAAGATATCGGGGTGTATTTATGAAAAGCGGGACACACTGTATATACAGGGTGTTTTTATTCGGTAGCGACTTTAACTTTTAAAGATATTAAAAGCAAATTTAGTATGTTGGTATATTACATATGTATGCATATTTTTACGTATTAGGTTGTTTTCCGTTACTTCTAATTAAACCGGGAGCGAACATAACTGTCTAATTTTAATCAAGGCACCAAAGTATATTTTTATTTATTTAAATAGAAAATGACATACCAAGCACAATAACTCCTTATTTGCAACTTTTTAGAATTAAACCTTTAAATATTATTCAATTTTAATTTTTAATAAAGAGCGACATAAATTTGATAATACGATAAATTTTGGACCAAGTAGTGACGCTATAAAAGAAGCGACTGTCTTTTGTTTTTATAGGCTTCACTGACTCTTTTAAAATTTGCTATATCGTATTTATGGTTTTCAGTTAACTTTTAAAATAAGTAAGGAATAATAATAGCCAGAGAGAGTATTTTTAACTGACAATTTAAAACTACACAATTAATATTTTAATTAAAAGTATTTTACGAAAATGTTCCTAATAGATATACTTAAAAACGGGTTCCTGTAACAAACATTAAAAAAGACTCTATTAAAATATTTACGCTTTTCATTGTAAGTAAGATTTTTATTTCATGGTTTCATGTTTTATTATGTGACACTTGAATGGGCTATCATAATTTTCTGCGCAAAAAATTAAAATAATAAATAAAGACAATTAAGTTATGAAAAAGTGAATTACATTGTCCGTACGAAAAGGTACTACATTGCGTTTTTTTTTTAACTGTGTGGAATATCGCAAAAATTATAAAATTATCAAGCAAGCTAAATATTAAATCATGTCACCTGTGCAAACTGTACCAAATGTGAATTATGGGTAAATAAATTTAAATTACTTTAATAAGTAATACCTGAAATACATTTTTGAAATTAGCAATTTAATCAGAATAACATTGTAAATATTATTTTTATTTATAAGTTTGTGCCAGTAAAGAAATTGTGTCGCCCAACCTCTTAGTCAGCTAATTTTTTCCCATTTTGTGACCACCTTTTAAATTGTTTAATTAATTATAATTTATAAGCTTTAACTGAATAATAAATAGGTGATGCACAATTGAAGGTTTTTCCAGTAATTTATTAGTTTGTGAGGTAATATTCCTTGCCCACCTGTTGCTGATAAAAACAATATAAGAGTTTTGAATTGTTGCCATTTTAATATGACGACTGCGCTTTCGGTCGTCGTATATGGAAAAGGTCTTTTGGATATCTTTAATGAATGAATAGTTATTTATTATGCAAGGAAAAAAAGCTCTAGATTTTGGCTAGAGGTTGTGTTGTCTTGCAACGCGTTGCGAAGAGCGACAAAAATCCGGGAGCTAAAATTTAAATATTTCGTTTAATAGTACACTATTTTTTTCTGTGATGGAAAAAGCGATGACTTAATAATGAAAAAACCATATTATTACAATATATCAAAGTCAAAAAATTATAATGTTAAATTAAAAGTTTTAAACTAATAAGCTGTGGTATGTAAAATGACAATTGGATATTTATTAAAAACGTCATGGAAACATTTTTAGTAATTATTAGATATCGGTCAAACTTATTTTATAATTTGACGGATTTAAATCAAAAATTTTAAAGGTATTGTGGTTGTTTAGTAACTAGTTGTTGTAAATATTATAAATTTAAAAATGTCTCAATTTTTTCTTGTCACAAAAGAAGATATAACTACCATTTTGTGGTATTGTCTATCCATAAACCTTTATTAAAATGGTTTTATTTATTGGCAATTTAAGCTTAGCTGTGTTTAAATAAGTCTGTGATTGTGATAACCCGTAATTTTCAAAATTTAAACAGCACACCTGTGGTCACATAGGTTTTTTGTTATACAGGGTGTCCAAGAATAAGTGGGCAACTACTTAAATTCATATAAGTTTCTATAAAATATTTGCCCAAAGCCCTTCTTTACAAAGATATGTGCCCTTAAGAGACGCCACTAGAAATCGAGCTTTTCGTGAATAATTTTTATAGTACTTGATATATTAAAATAATTTTTTAATATGCAAATACTATTTAAAACTCCTTAAAATGGTATCCTTTTAAAATATTTGCCTTTATTAGTTTGCCAGGGGCGGACTAACCCTTACACAATAGTATGCTGTAACATTATTTTATATTGTCGTAAAATAAATTTTGTTAAGTTTTTTTACTATCACTTGCAACAAAATAACCTAATGTTTTTAGATATCCTCTCTAAAAAAACTTGTAATTGTCAAAAACTCTTTAATTTATCGACATTTAATAGAAGTATTATTTTTTAAGCTCAGTATTTAAGCTACCCAAAAATACTTATTTCATTTCTTTATTATACAGGGTTAAAAAATTATAAACACTATTGTATAATGGTTAGTCCGCACCTGGTAAACAAATGAAGGCAAATGTTTTACAAGAATACCATTTTAAAGAGTCCTTACTTGTATTAATCCTAATTAAACATCAGTTCATTATACGAAGTACTATAAAAGTTATTCAGGAAAACCGACTTTCACTGGCGTCATTTAAGAGCACGTATCTTTGTAGAGAGGGACTTTAGAAAAAAAAAAATATTGAAACATGTTACATTATTTTCATGTGTACTATATGAATCCAAGAGATTGCCTACATATTCTTGGACACCCTGTATGAAATGACTTCTTTTTGTTAAAATTATTTCTGGTGTATCATACCATTTACTCTTGTAGCACTTGAATCTTATATATTTGGTAAAGAATCTTACAAACATTGTGTTACTGTATATTCTAAATTATGAATTTAAATACTTTTATTTTAAAGCCCTAATTACCGTCTTCTAAAAAGTTTTTTAAGGGCAATTACAACTCTTACGTTTTGCATTTGGTATATCACAGCCTTTTATATTGTGACCCCAAATATAAAAAGTTTTGGTATATCATAGCTTTTAACATTATTTTTATTTATAACTATAAGTATTCCACTTACATGTTGATAATTAGCATAATCCATTTGCACTTAAGATAAGTAATTTTTCAGCTGGTTTTTTCCGTTTTTCACTGTAAAAAAGTCCAGACACACGGAAGGTTTTTACTTAATTTAAATTAATAAGTTTTCCTACTGCCTACCCAATAAAACCTTCTTGCTGCAGTAGTCTAAAAATAACTGCTTTTTAAAACCTACATTTTGTCAAGATCTATCTCCTATATTAAAATTTTAAATAAAATGTGGTTCTATTTTATTTAAGGAGTGTTTTTTTTATTCTAAGAAAAATACGAATAATAACTAAATTGCTGAACATCATACTGACCTAACTATTTCTCGTTAAGAGGAAACTCCTCTTTAATCAGGATTATAGTGCGTATCGACCCTAATTGACACATTAATCTAAAACTGTAAAGGAAGATATTCAAGTCATCCCGGAATAATATTTTACGTTTAAAGTCAAATTTATGTTATATGCACTTAATCGGGAATGCAAAGCGTCATTCGGTACATTAGCTCCATGTTTATGCAGATTATGGTATATAATGTATTTGTATCACTCTATTGGCTGTTTAAGAGCTGTTGCAAAATTTATAAAAGCTTGTGTATTCAGTGTTTACGTACAGGGTGTACTATTTCGATTGCAACTGCGGCGTATCTCAGTTATTACCAAAGATAAAATCGGTTTTCGCAAACCTGACCTACTTTTTTGTGAAACTGAAAAAACCGTAAACAAAGAACATATAGCCTCTTAGTTTTTGAGCTACAGGGTAACTATTGTAGTTTTAGGTACCTCTTGTATCGCAGTTGACTAAAAATTTTATTAAAAAAGCTAAAACGAACTGTTATATCTTTTTACGTAGAATACAGTATTGTAGTTTTTTTAAATTTTATTGTTTATCAAATATGTTAAGTATTTTTTAATGGACACACTGTATATTTGTCAAAAATATTAAACGCTTTGGATTTGTTTTATTATATTTCACATCCAAAATTTTGCTTTAGGCCATGCAAACAAAGTAGTTAACATTTTTTTGGATTTTGCTATTAAACTTGTTATTGTTTTTCTTTGTTATATAAATCTTGGTAGGTAACACTTATAATAAATATAAAATACCAAAATATAATTGATAATAGTAGTTAATAAATAATTTTCTTGATTTATGGTTGGCTTATAACATAAGAACTACCACAGTTATTAGGCTAACCAAAAAAAAACTTATTTATTTGCTTCGCCTACTCTAAAATTCTGAATTTTGTCTCTAAAAGTATAATTTACTAAAAAAACTATTTTTGTAACATAATAGCGTTTAACTGTGGTTGGTCCATCACTAGACAAAAGTAGGTTTGGTGCTTCCTTTAAGGCTAAGCTGTTTCCGTCCCGTACTTTAAATACCTATTATGTTTAAAACTTTTATTATAAATATTTTTAAGTTATTTTGGTTTTTGATATAAAGAATTTAAATATTAGGTATATTTTTTTATTTAGTCAGTAAAGAAAGTAAGTAAAGTTACAATGGTAACATGGCTACCTTTATTCTGAATTAAGGCAATGCTGTTTAGTCTCTTAGTTTGTTTAATTGAGTTTTGGAACGTCCATGTAAAAAAAAATAAAATTAAAATTTCAGTTTTCTTTGTTTCTTTTTGTGTATTTATAGTCTAAGAACCGGCATTAAGAAAATATACCCTCATCTGTTAATTAAATGAAATAATATTTTCTAGGCAGATTTTAATGTAGTAAATGCAAGTGAACAACATCTGCCAGCATAGGTCTGCTACAATTAATAATAATTAATTAATGATTAGTTAATTTATTTATAATTGTTACCTTTACATGTAATTGCATAAACTAGTAATCAGCGGTAAAATAGCTTAGTTGGTTAGGTAGCAGCCCGATTTTATTCAATTAAATATGGTAAACATAATTTTGCTAATAGACAAGGAAATAAAAAATTGAAAAAAAATGTTACCCAGTGCGGGATACGAACCAAGAGTGTCGACAAGGCATGCACTGCTAAATGCTGCTACCTAACCAACCAGGCTATTCCACCGCTGATCATTGGTTTATGCAATTAACATATAAAGGTAACAATTATAAATAAATTAACTATTAATTAATTAATTAATATTAATTGTAGCAGGCCTATGCTGGCAGATGTTGTTTACTTGCATTCACTACATTAAAATCTGCCTAAAAAATATTATTTCATTTAATTAACAGATGAGGTGTAACGTGTCATTTTTTCATTAGTGAAATAACAACCAAAATATAACTAATTTATCGGATGAGGATTCATTAAGAGACTAGGCAACTGTTTAAATGAACTATTTATTAAAAATAAAATACTAATACTTACTTTTACTACATAATTATAAATTATATTTACATTGTATAATGCTTATAATTATAAAAATAACCTGTGATATGCCATCTCGTATATTGACCATTAATTTGTAGTAATTTTGTCAAATTTCCTTTTTCTTCAACAAGGCTCCTTTCTGCTTACGGTGGAAACAAGAATCACTTTAGGGGACTTGCTTTTCTTGTTTTGAGTGCGGCTTGACTGGGAAAATCTGTTTTATGGCGTTGTAGGATCTAAAAGAGATAAAATATTGTTTAATAAATCTATTTTTTTTTACGATACAGTGAATTTGTTTAAGGTATTTAAAGGGTTAAATTACGTTGGTTTTATTCAAGTCAGGCAAAATTGACTAACTAAATATTAAAATTACATCTACATACCTGTCAATAATAACAGGTTTCGTTTAGTAAGGTGCTGATTTTTCTTTATTTTCTTGGTTTTCGGTTAATTTCTCTTGGTTGTTTACATTCATGCAGGGCAAAATTATTACTAGTTTTGGACTTCTTCTATAAGACACCCAATAGAAATATGGTTGTAAAACATCCTCATTGTCATTTTCTTGAGTTCTTGAACCTTTTTATTGGATTAATCTAAAAATAAAAGAAGTATTTTTAATAAAAACAGTACGGTAGTGGTTTGAGGTTATTTGTTGTGGTTGAATAATTTTAACTCTATTAATCTTATCATAGATACAAATAATACACAGAAATACTTACTTTACGGGATTCTAAACCATGTTATTTGAATTTTTCTTGATTTTCTTACAAATTTGTTTTCTTTTAAGCATGTTTTTAAATTTGTCATTTTCGACGTAAGTCAAATGTCAGCGCTTCATGCAAGTTCGATTCTTCCCAAACGCAGTTGTCACGGTTAACGGACACCATGTTGCCAGATGTATTGCACTTCCACGTATAGTTGGGAAACTTTTTAGAAATCGGCAATTTGCATAAAACAATGATGGGCAATGGTGGTCATAAGTAGTGTAAAATTAGAAATTGTTTTTGTGGACATGTTTAAAAATATATTATTATTATGGGTCCAGCGCCTTCTGACAAAGATGGGTTTTCGTACTCTTGGGTTGTTTAAGAGAGACAGAAACATCACGTGGTAGGTCCTTCTCCTGGGTCGAAATTCAACGGTACCCTTGTGGAGGTACACGGGGTACGGCCATTTTGGGCAATTCATTTTGCAAGTAGCTCTGGTTAGAGAAAGTTTGCCGGTTCAAAAACTGTCTTCTGGATTGGAGACCAGTGCCCAAGTTTGGGGATTAAAGCCGACTAATTTCTTTTAAGCGTTTAGACATTGGATGATTTTTAGTTGATTAGATTTTTGTGGATTTGAAACGCTTCCATTGTGGGATTAATTGACCAGTGCTCTTGCACAGCACGTGCCCGATTTTCACCTTCAGGTATGTGGTTTTTTTTTCTTAGTGTTGGATTATTAATTTTGAGTGTAAAACTCCACTTATTTGTTTAAATTGAATTTCTAAAACGGCCAATAACCTTTCAGGGAAATTTTTATATATATTTTTCTGGATTTGGCTGCCACCCTTTTGAATTTTCTGGAAATTGATGACAATTCTGGACACCCTTCTAAATTTGACAAGTATCTCTGAAGATCTTTCGATTGAGGATTATCTTCAAATATTTTTTTCCGGATTTGACTTTTTATTGGATAATAAAACCCTCAACAAAGAGGGTTTTTATTACTGGTGTGGTACACATTCCTCCCTACGACAGTCCAAGCTGCTTAAACGATCTTGGCATTTCCTGTATGGGCATTAATACCACTGCAGCTGGAAAACACTCTGGATTGGCTACACGCAAGTTTTAATCATAAGTTAATTAATTAAAGTAAAAAGGAAGACGGTTGATTATTTAAAAAAGAAAAAAGATTTATATATATTTTTTTATGCCTACTTAAAAAAAAGGAAATTATGTTGATCAAATAAACTGTATATAGATAAATTTAAACACTAAAATAGGTTGCTGTTAGTTATTAAGTTAAAAAGAAAACAAAGATCTAGCATAATTTCCTTCTGAAAGTAAAGAATCTCATAAGTGAGCAATTTTCCTATTGTTTTTTTTGGTATATGGCAACATATTTTCGAATTGTAAGGTTTAAGTGAATTATTTTTTTATACATATTAATTAACCCATTACTATATTACAACGTTGCGGCATGTGATCACATTACGCCCCTCCATTTCAGAACCTTTTATGATTTTAATCCCAAATTAATTCACTTAGTCATCGATCATTTTATTGTTTTAGTTTACTGTATCATGATTAAGTACTTTGATATACTAAATTCTTCTACACATAATAATTAGATGTATTAAATTAATTTTAAATTGATAATGAATAAAATTGAATTATTTTTTTAATAGGGGAAGTTATTGCTAACCCAACCCTATTTCTAAATTGATTTGTAGTATCAGGAAACTACAATTCCTGGTTATTGGAAACTTCCTTTGTTTTCCTAACTTAACTCAGGCCTTGCAATGGGGTAACCCTAACCAGGTGGCGCTCATTAAATATTAACAACCCACTCCCGTCTCCACTGTCTAAAAGCTGGCGGCCCCAAGTAACCTGCGAACGAATTAATACTGCAACTCATTCTAGGGACAATATAAGTTTTTTTGTTTTTTTTTGAAAGTTTTTTTTTAAAGATTCGTTTTTTTTTATAAAAGTTTAATAAGTTATGAGCGTTACAGAGGGTATATTTTCTTAATGCCGGATCTTAGACTATTATGAAAAACACGACAAAAAGCGAAATTTTAAGAAATGGATCACTTCGTTTCTCTTGAAATTGACATCTGTCAAGTGATTGTGATCACTAAAAAGTGATTGAAGTAATAAAACTAGAAATGGCATTTTTTAAAAATAGCCATTATTAACAGATCAATTTAAATATTTTAATTTTGACTTATATCCGCAATTCATGTTAGAAAACACAGCATTACAAAACTGTCAATTAGCTGATAAAAATTGGTATCTAGATTCAAAGCGACAAAAATATTTAGAGAAATTGCCCAATTTTTGGTTTGTGTCTCGGCTAAAAACAAGTATTATGAAAACATGGTATTAAATACATTAAAAAAAATATTAGGTGTCATTGTCTAACAAGCTAAATAAAACAAAGAATGGTTGTCAAGTATTTTGATTAATTTTATATAAAGCCTACTAAAGTCCTTAGTTCCTTAAACTTCAACTGCTAACAAAACAAAACTGAATTTAAACATTTTCCACACACAAAACAAAAAGTGTATACTGACTTATTTTACAAATTTTTAATGCAATCGTCAAGAAAATTTAAAAAATATTTTAAACAGACGATACCCACAGTAAACAAAATATGACAAACAAATGTCATAGTACCTCAAAAGAGTTCGAGAAGTATTCGATAGGGGCGCTTGACCAGAATTAACGGCTAGACATTTACATATTTTTGCAAACATAAGGTAAAAATGAAAAAAAAGGGCATCTTTACTTAAAAGCATTTTAATAATATCGCTCATGAAAAAAAAAAGATACATTAGGATATAGGGTTATAATTATAGCCCATACTTGTCAAGAAAGACAAGCGAGACACCATGGAGTAATATTTAAGGTTTAGTAGGCAATGTATGCAGTTATACTGGTAACGCAGAATAGAATATATCGCTTGGTACATTAGCTTTGAAATATGTAGACTATGCCATAAATGATGTCATAAATCAGTTAATTAGCTATATAACGACCTTCAATAAATTAATTGGGTTTTAATGCGGAAATTATGCCTGTCAATATTTCTGTTTAGGAATTACATTTTGTTATCTTGTTTCTTAATATCAAGTATTTAAAATTTTTAAAAGTAGCCAAATAGGTTGTTTTAAATTTAATATTTTTATTTCTTTGTATTTGACAACCAAAAATAAGAAAAAAATACAAAAAATTACCAAAAATATTTACAATATAAATATATTTAACGCCTTTATGTACAGGATGTCCACTAACTCTACCGACAAACTTTAAAGGGTGAATCTTTAACAAAATATAAGAAAAATAACTTTATGTAAATATACAGGGTGTTCGTAAAGATCAAGACACATAAAATTACCCTAGGAAAATAGTAATCTGTATCGAAAAATTACATCGAGAAAAATGAAATGGTTAACTTAAAAAATTTTAAAGTGTCAATTTGTAGATGCTTGATTTGACATTTTCTTTCCTATATCAACACAAAAAATATTGAATTAACAATTGTAAAAAGATTAAATGTACATAAAAATAATGTTGATTAAATTTTGTTGTTACAAAAATTTAGGTTGGTTAGTTTTAAATTTTTCATTAACATTTCATATTAAATTTTAAAAATATTACGTGTCTAATGAATGTTACCCTAATGGTTATCTTTAAATTAAATTTTGCAATAGTTATGTTCAGAGTTTCTTTATGAGAAGGGGTTTAGACATAAGCAAGACCGGGGATAGCTTTTGTCAGGCACGTGAGGGTGTGAGAATTACGATTTCGGTTGGCAGTTCTGTTTAAAGTTGGTAGCATTATCAGCTGATGACAGAGTCGTGCCTTGTCGAAGCTTTGCTTGGTAAAAACTGTGGAAATTTACCATTTTCATTTTGGTTGTATATTTTGCAAGGATTTCCAGTTGTTAATGTTTTTGGTTAGTTTAGAGACTTCACATATTATTGGTTCGGACTCGTTTTATTTTAGAGATTTTGATAGTGTTTAGTCGAATAGTTTTCAGTCATTCGTGTTTTTATATACATATGATATTGATAAGTGTCCGCTAATTAATGGTATTCAGAAAAACCACAGATTTCTTATGCGAAAATACCCATTTAGGAATTAAACAAACATACCTATATCCAAAATTTAATGATAAGGAAAATAGGGAGTGTTAAAGGGATATAAATATTTTTATTCGTGCATTTCGATAATTTCTGATATGTTTTAAACATTTTAATAAAACTCGGCATTCATGAGTTTTTAGCTATCAGCTATTTATATCTGAGCAGTTGTAATCATAGCTAATACGATGTTATACGTTATATTTTATACAAAAAATTACCAAAAATATTTGCAATATAAATATATTTAACGCCTTTATGTACAGGATGTCCAGTAACTCTACCGACAAACTTAAAAGGGTGATTCTTTAACAAAATATAAGAATAAAACTTTATGTAAATATACAGGATGTCCGTAAAGATCAAAAGACACATAGAATTACCCTAGTAAAATAGTAATGGGTATCGAAAAATTACTTTGAGAAAAATGAAATGGTTAACTTAAAAAATTTTAAAGTGTCAATTTGTAGATGCTTGATTTGACATTTTCTTTCCCATATCAACACAAAATATGTTGGATTAACAATTGTTAAAAGATTGAATGTACATAAAAAATGTTGATTAAATTTTGTTGTTACAAAAATTTAGGTTGGTTAGTTTTAAATTTTCCATAAACATTCCATATTAAATTTAAAAAATATTAGGTGTCTAATCCATGTTACCGTAATGGTTATCTTTAAATTATATTTTGCAATAGTTATGTTTTTATACATGTCAATACTTTAGTCAGGTTACATTGTTAAATGAACTCAATTAGGATCAAGATCCTTTTGCTGTAAATATTTTGCATACATTTGGTAGATATTAAAGTGGTGTTAGTAGAAATCTAACTATAGTTTAGTTATATTAATAACAAGTATTCTAGGAATGTCGTATACCTGAACGTATACGAATAGTTTTAATTAATTAGTACTTGTATTTATGTCGGAGCATTCAATTGAAGACACTAACATAATAAGCCACAGGACATAGAAATGTGTTTTATTCTCTAATTTATATAATTAATAATATATAATTATAATAAACTTATAAAAAAATTCAACCACGGTTATTTTTTTAAAATCGTTAACATAAAGTTAAAGTACTCCATTCTAGTACACTTTATAAAGTTTTAAAAAAGTTACTTGTTTTAACAGTTCGAAGCTTCTTTTTACACTTTTAATGAGTGTTTCAGTGCCTACTACAATAAACTTAAATATCAATTTATGCAATGTAACAGTATACGCGACATCAACTGAACCAAACGGTCAAGTTACCTTTGACTTCGTCATTATTTCTTTTAGTTCATGTGTAACTAGTTTTAAAATTTGACAGTTTGCAAATAAATTTAAAAAAATATATTGAAAATTAATAGTAATAATAAATTTGGATGAATAAAAAATTTATACTGTATTAGTATTATTTCTAAAAAAGTAAGTACATACAATTCTCTAAAATTAAATATTAAATGCATAGCTATGATCCTAAAAATAAGAAATCTATGATTTTTTTAATAAATGGATGTGCTGCAAAAATTAAAATTATTAAGATTAAATAAATAAAACATGCATAAAATGGTATTTTAGGAAATTTTTATACGGTCGTGGAAAATATATAGTATCTATCACATACATAAAGTGTCTTTTTTTTACTCATGGGATTGCCGCACTCGCTTAACGGCTCGTGCTGTCAAATTTTTTAATCGTAAAAAAAGTATAACTTTATGCACTTGTTACATAAATTACTATTATTTAATTTTATTTTTAACAATAGTTAATTTGGACCTTTTTTAACTTTTGTGGCTTAATAGGTTATTGTAATAAGCCCTTGGTTGTAATGTTAGTTTTGCAATATTATTGTATCATATTCATTTACAAATCGGGTTAGAGAGGGAAAAATAAACTGTTTTTGTACGCCAACTTATTAAAAAATTGGCATACACATGAGGCTTCTGATACATTATGTCGGGTCTTCACGTTCGGTCAAGTACGCCGAACTTTGGCAAATACCATCGTGTGGACGGGTAGTTTGTCTGCATTCGCCTGGATTGGGCTAAGTTTGCTTAAGTATCGGTAAGCTTACACGATTCAAAGCAAATTCGGGTGCTCTTTTTATAAGCATGGTTTTAAATTTACGTCCACACGTCGGCTGTTGTTGGTACCGGACGCAGTAGCTCATAAAAAGTCTGTGGACAAAAACCATATTTTCGTTTTTTTTTTGGTATGAGTCTATTAAAAAAAAAAAAAAGAAGATAGTAAATTGACCAAATATTAATATCCTAAAATCATAGTTTAGTATGTCCAGGCATCATTAACGTTTGAAGATAGGTTAAAGATAGTATATTAGCAGTTTTATCAGTTGCTATTGCCTAAATTGCAAGCATTAATTTGTGTTTTTTTATAAAAGAAAAATGATGCAGATTTTTATTTATTGTTTTTGTGGCAAATTCACCAAGCTATAAAAAGGTAGATGTAGAAAATAAATCAGCAGTTTTTTCTATTTTGAAGCAAAAATTGATGTATAGCTACCACAGTTACTTTTGCAAATTTTTGCAAAACTTTTAGGAACAAACCGTTTTTCCCCTACAGGATTTACCTGCAGTGATTATTTTAAAGCTTGGCTTTCGGCAAATAGGACAAAAAAGAAGTTGTTAAAGAGCTAAATATAAATGCTTTAAACCACTAATTCTCTAAAAATCCAAAAGTAATTACCAGAGCTCGTTAATAAATATATATATATATATATATATAATATATATATATATATATATATATATATATATATATATATATATATATATATATATATATATATATATATATATATAGAAAAGGAGGGGTAGTTTCGTGACTGAAACTAGTTAGAAAAGAGGAATTTTAACCAAAGAGGTTAGAGTTAGTAGGTTGCAGTCAGTGTTAGTTAAGGGCCGTTAAGTAAAACTCTTTTTTGTTAGCCTAGCTTTCGGAAATCTTTATTCCTTCTTCAGGGCTTCTGTAAAGCAAAGAAAAAGCACATTGTATACTCTCTATTAACAAAACTGAAACTAAAGAGAACACAATCGTCCCCTTTACAATTTTAAGACTTACCAAGGTGAATTTAAGTTGAAAACTAGCATCTTGTGCCGAACAGAACATACTTATATTATAAAACTACTAAAATTTTACATGATTAAACAGTACTTTGATTACAAAAATTAATTTAATTAGCCTTAATTTCTAAAAAATGCAGATAAACTTTTTTCAAGACACCATGTTGCCGGTACAAGTTTTGAAGACCTTGTCATTTTTTAATTATATAGTTTAAACTCCCATTGAAGATGCAAGATGGCACCAGTCATCAAAAAATTGTATTTTATTTTTATGTGAATATGCAACTGTAAATACATTTCTACGTGGTTCGGCTCGTTGACAATGATTATTTTTACAGGTCTCTGTTTTACCGACCGCCACTTTTTTTAAAAAGTGGAGAAAAATTAAAGATTTCTATTTTAGTAATGCTCCATCACATCTGTCTGCTTCACCCCACTGTCACTGGAGGGAACCAGGCAGATGTAAAACACAAATATGCATCTTTGAAAAGAATCCTGTATTAAATAAAGCCTTATTCTTTTTAATTTTAAAAAATGAGAAAAATGAAAAATTGTGGTGGTTATCGTTTGGTATCTTAACTTAATACTATCTTGCATGTCCAACGAAAGTTATGACTTATATTTTATGTGATTTTGTTTTCATTGTTGAAGTAATAATATGTTATTCTTTGCATTTACTAATATATTCTATGTCTGTATTTTAGAAATTCTATTCTGTCATTTACCCCAAAAATTATCCTCAAATACATCACATTAAAACCACAACTGTTTGACTTTGGAAAGCTCCATGGCCCACAGTTTTGTTAATAGAGAGAGAGAGTCTTACCCCTGCTATAGGGTTGCAATTCAGGGGGTGAAAATGACAAAAACATATTTCCACCCAAAATCAAAAATTGACGAATTCGAGCGTTTTTTCTTAAATTGCTTGTAGTTTCCAAAATAAGCTCTGTTTTGTTCTCAAATGGAAATTTTGACAAGCTGTCGTATCACCGAAAATAAAAGCAGAGACTTCAAACTTGGCAGTTATAATCAGGGTTAAGAGACCTTAAAAATAAGGTATGACTCGACCCCTCTTTCCATTTAAGATTTTGGGGGTAAGTCTTACCCCCGCTGTAAGGTTGCAATTTACAATCAAAAATTAATGGGTTTCAGCGTTTTTCCCCAAAATGACCTGAAGTGCCCAAAGTTAACTCTGTTTCGTTTTCAAATGGCCACCCTGTGTATTCTTTGGTGCACTAACCATGTATTTGCCTTGCAGCCAAAATTTTCCACTTGAATATTAAACTCACATTTCCATTACTATTCATGACGTGCCAATTTATTCCCGCATACGAAAATCAACACCAGAATCGAGTCATATACGAATCAAATTCAAACAAATTACAAAATTGAAGAGCCCCTGTAGTAAAGTAATCATTACCACGCCTTTAATATTGTAAATAGCAGGACTAGTATACGTTACTCACTTAGCTTTCTGCTGCCCGTGTCTTCTTACTGCAGTTTCCGTACACCGACATTGCTAAAGGCAAATTGCTGCAAAGCAAATAAATCGAATTACAAGTTATTTTTACTGCTGAATTTTCTGATATAGCTTGTTTTGTGTTCGTTTATTTTTGAAAGTACGTGTTTTAAGGCAAATAAAATATCGAAAACGCCTGCAAATGCAGCATTTTTGTCGATACTTACAAAGTGCCGCCTTTCACGAGATACGATAATTTGGTTACTCTATTCTTAGATATTGTATTTTCACTCCTAAAGCTATTTTTCAGTAATATTGTTTTGTGCTAGCTTTATCAATATGTTCCTTTCTTTTGTACTCTTAGGTTAACGCTGTAAATAAACACTACAATTTTAATTTTTAGAAAGTGATGTGTTCAATGAACTTGGGTTTTCTTTATAAAGCACAATGCAAAAATTCCCTACTGTCTTGGTGTCAAAGTTTTTGTACTCCCTTTAAAGACAGTTAAAAGAAACATTCTGCTTTTCTATGTTATCCACCACTACTTTCTTTCCAGACCGGTCTCGCCTGCCCCACAGGAACTTGTCAATGAGGTCATGGGCGTCGGCAGGATGACTTCCAGGAGGGCGCAAAGCAGAAAAATAAAGTATTAAAAATTTAAGTGGAAAAAAATTTTGAAGATCAAAAAAAGGTCCCCTTCCATGAAAAACCGTCTATTTCTTCTCTTTTCTTTTTGTCCTCTCCTTTTACTTCTTTCGCAATAGCCAGGGGTGTGCAAAACATCTAAAAATGCCTAAAATCAATCCTTTTTGCTTACTACTTTTTATACATTTTAAAAAGCCAGGGGGTGCAATGCACCCCCTTGCAGCCTCCTCCCGGCGCCCATGAATGAGGCTATAACGAGTCGTGGTGAATAATATAGAAATCTTCTTATTAGACAAACTTCGTTGTCTAGCGGTAGGATAAGAGTGTCGATAACATAAAAAAGCAGAAGGTTTCTTTTAAATGTCTTTAAAAGAAGTAAAAATACTTTTATAGGTTTTCTTTTTTGTTCACACCATTTGATATCGTCTAAGATGTTTAAAAAAGAACGGTGGCCAAACTTTGACCTAATTAACAGTTAAAACGGCTGAAAGATATCACGTCATAGATATCCTTCTTAAAAATCGTTTGTTGATATTCATATTTTTGTGTGAATATTGACCTAAAAATATCTTTTAAAATAAAGTAATATTTTTTATTTGTGGTAAATATAAAGAGTTTTACCATTATCGCGGGTGCAACATTTGGACGTTTCAGTTTGATGTAATCAAATAAAAACATTTTAAAATTAGTCTTTAAAAGTCTACATTTTTATATTTTTACTTTATATTAGTTTTACTTTATTTGAAAATTAAATTTTAAAATAGTATAGAAGGTTGCAACGTTTAAAAAAATTAGGTAAGTTGATTTTTTGATATGTTGTTCTCCTTCCTCTTCTGGATAGATCCTGAGCTGTCTGTGTGTACACTGAGGGGTAGGAAGGGCGTACCATGAGCGACTTTTCCTATCGCTCCACAAAGGGCACTGGAACTGGGGCGGGCACAGCTTACCATAACCGACGTTTCACAAAGGTCACTGGGAACGGGGGCGCCTCCACCATATGTGACGTCTGTTTTGAATACATATCTACATAGGGCCTACTTTACGTCACTTGGACCAATGTACCATATGGAACTATCTTCTTGGACCATAAGACCGGTGAACCATAAAAATCTAACTTTGCATTTTTTAAAAACCAACTTAACTTATTTGACTAACTAAATTTAGTACGGGCATACCACCCACTAGGGGTAGCCCGTACGGGCTTAACTAACACTTTAACTTAATACTTGACTTCACTTCACCTACTTCTTATCTAATATTTTTCTAACTTCTTTTTCTCTCCATTATTAGTTCAATTTCGGTATATATACAAAGGTAAACTCAGTATTTTGGTGACTTAGCACGTTGTTGACCCTGAATAAAATAATATGACCTAGATTCTGTTATTGTTTCGTGACAAAAAACCTTGCACTATTTCTTGATTATTTATTTAAATTTTTTAAATGTGATTTCTTTAATGCCGACATAATTAAATAAATATTAAAATTATTAAAACCCATATACCCCCTATACAGGGTGTTCACAATATGTTGTTCTCCCTCCTCTTCTGGATAGATCCTGGGCTGTCTGGCTGGCAGTAGTGGTTACTTTTCTTAGTTTGCATCCTACCTATACAGGTAACAATTAAAGGTTAAACCTAATTTTCAAATTATTGTCTTTTGATAGGTTTACCAAACATATATTTTTTTATTGCCAGACACTTCTATCATTGCTAAGTATACATTCGTCCCCGTTCTAACTTTTGAACCGTTCGGTATATTTTGATGAAGCTTGGAACGATAATATATGACAAAGGTCTGCATTTTTTGACATACCAGTGACAGCTCTAAATGTCAAGGTCACAGCTGGACGTCAACGCAACCGCTACCACCAGTCAAACAGCCGTTGATCTAATTGAAAGAGAAGGGAGAACAAAATATCAAAAAATCAGCCAACCTAAAATTCTTGTTTTTCTGAAGTTACTACCTCTCGGATTAAAAGCCAAGAGAAAAGTTTAAATTGCCATGGCGGGTGCATCAAATTTGACACAACTTTTTCAGATCATAGACAATAAACGCAGACATCTATTAATTGTTATACATTTAATACGTAATTCCTAGATGCCCACCGACATATAGTTTTAATAATGAATAATCATCTGTAATTTTGTGTGATGCTTAATTTGGCCTAGACATTATTTCTGTGAAACTTTTTGTAACCGGGGTTTTTCCGCTCCAACTTTTCGAAAAGTCGACAATTTGATGCAATGTGCAAAATTTACTAAAAATGCGAAAAAAAAGGTGTTCGACAAAAATTTTTGAGCGTGTCCACCAACCAAAAAAAAATGCCTAAAAACGCTTTTTAAAAAATTAATTAATAATAAGGTGATATTTTTTAAAATGCTTGAAATTACTTAAATACACTTTCCAATTTTTCAGTTCAACACTTTTTTTTAGGTATTTTTTTTTTAAATTAAGATAAAAACTTTGTGAATAAGTAGTCCGACAATTATGTATTGCGGGCACCTGGACTATTAGTATTTTGTAAGATATTTTAGAAAAAAATACATAGGTCAAACCATACTTATAAGGTAAGTTAGTAATACAAACTAGTATACTTTTTTTGTCGTTTATACCGGGTGTTATCTTTTTTACCTTTTAAGATAGAAACATGAAATTTTGTATTTCGTTATATGATATAAATGTGGATTGGTTAATCTATTTACCTATTTCATATTACTTCCGATTTAAGGAAAAAAAAATATAACATTCTAAATAAAATGATACCTCACCTGTCATTTTTGACATTTTAGATGTCAAAAATTAGTTTTTAAAATTCCAATCTAGAGCGCCATGATTAAATTAAAACGATATATTTTAAGTCCACTAACCATGGATAAATAAATTGAATCGTCTTTTGTTTTTTACGACTCCTCAGAGCAAAGTTAAAGTTTGCAAAATCCTATGTATATTTATAACTCCGTTTTTTAAATGGAACGAGGGTGGCTCGTTTGCATATTGAAACAATTTTTTCCAATAATTTGGTACCACATAGGCGGTATTTTTAGTAAGACTTTTCTACAGAACATAAAATAAATTCATAATATTGTCATAAATCAATATTATTATTTAGTATATTGGTTAATTTAAAATTATTTTATTACATGCTTTTTAAATACAAACGTCGTTTGCAAACATTAAAAATTTAAAATTGGAGCCATTTTCGGTTAAATTGAAAGTAACCATTTACCTATACCAAGTCTAATTATGATATGTCAAATAAGTAGTCTATAAGGCCTAATAAATTCGTTGACACCCGGTATACTAACAATACAAAAAAAGTTTTTTTTATAGACCGCTTCAACTTTGTTTCTTCTTCATATCAGCGACCTTCTTTCTTCCACAACCAATTCCATTCATAGTTACGCTGACGCTAGTACCCTTTACTCCATTTTAGATTCTCAAACCAATCTCTCAACCCGTCTTGAAAAACAAACGCATGGCGATGCAGATATCTCTTTCACAGGATTTCACTTTGATATTGAATTGGAGCGCCAAAATTCTCGTTTAATTTAATGCATCCAAAACACAATCATGTTCCTTGTCGCAAAAAAATCACCCAACACGCACCCTTTGCTTAAGAGTGGCCAGGTTTTGCAGAGTGGGGGCACATTCAACTTTTGTAATTCACACATTCAATCCAATATCAAATTGAGATCCTGTGAAAGAGATATCTGCATCGCCCTGCGTTTGCTTTCCAAGTCGGGTTAGTGAGTTAAAGTGAAGGTTACTATCGTCAGCATAACTATAAATGAGATTGATTGTGGAAGAAAGAAGGTCGTTGATGTGAAGAAGAAACAAAGTTGGTGCTAGTACTGAACCCTGAGGCACTCAACAATGACTGATATACGTCGATTAGAAAGATAACTGGAGAGCCAAGAGCAGAGTTTAGTTGGAAGACCGTAGGAGGGAAGTTTATTAAGAAGTGCGTCATGCCAGACTTGGTCAAAAGCTTTAGATATATCAAGAGCAACGATCTGGGACTCACCTAGAAACTCAAGAGACTTGTTCCAGTTGTGTCAAATGAAGGAAAGAAGATCTGCTGTAGATCTCTTGTGACGTGACTTCGTGGATTGTCCAAAGATTAAAAAAATTTAAAAGAGAAGGCTGCAAAAATTATTAAAAATAATATGAACCCTTACAAGTCACGTAAAAACTCTGAATTAAAAGTTTTTCTTACCAGATATATCTTTTCACTTGATTTTTAACTGCTTTTTTATCAATGGCGGTATATTCAAATATTCTTGTTTACCAAGATGCACTCTATTCTTGGTTGCCGTGTAATAAAAGCACGCTTTATAAAGTAAAATGCAGAGTTTCTAGAAAAGACTCTTTTAATAAAGCTCGTGATAAAGCTCTTTATGAAGTTGAAAAGTGCATCGGTGTGTGAACAATGCATTTTTTCTCGAAAAATAATAAATTGTTTTGCTTTCTTTCTGTGTCTTTGAAGCAAAAATATGTCTTTCTTTCCTTTTGTGGAAAAATTCGGTTTTAACTTTTTCTTTGTTTCGTTAAAGGATATTGTAGGTCAGAAGTAGTTAGTGGATAGTTTATTTTAGCATTAACATCTGTGTGTAAGCAGGCGCGAAACACATTTTTTTTTAGTTGGGACAAATTTTGTAGGTAACTTTTATTGCCTCTCTATACAACGTGTGGCTTTCTATCCTTGTAAAATAACATGCTTTTTTGTATGAACACACTTTAATAATATTTCTACGTCTGATTAAAAGAATATGTATACCCATTGCAAAAACTACAACATACAAAAAAATTATAATAATAATATTATACCCGGTATAAGGAGTATGTAAGTTTTAATAATTTTATTATTTATTTAATTATTTCAATAATGGAAAAACACATCATAAAGTAAAACTATAATGTAACTTAATTGGGCTAAAAGTTCATTTTAAGATTGCCTAATTAAAGATGTTTAATTAGCCTTTGTTTTAAGGCAAAATACCTTCTAACTAGCTCAATGTCAGTCGGGGCACGTGGGTCGTGGATTGAGTAACCTAAACATTCCCTTAACTCCTGTATCAGTACCAGAAATTATTAAGTTGATGATTTGTTAGCCCTCCTATTATAGTTTACCACTAAAAAGGTACTTATATATGGGCGCCACCTAAAGTTATAAATAGTGGTAGTAAACTACAGTAGGATAGTTCCTAAAGGTAAACTAAAACAAAACAATCAGATTCCAACACAAAATAAAAAAGACTACGTATAAAATAAGCGTGTTCTTTATTTAAGAGGAATTTTCACTTGAATTAAAAAAGGGTGTTAGTCAGTAAAAAAATATAAGAGACTCTAGCGCTTAACGTTTGCAAACATTATTACATCGCTTTAACAAATATAACCAATTCAAAATTAAAGTTTAAGTATCTAAATTAATGTTAGTTTACTAGTTTGATTTTGTTCAGAATGCAATATGTTGTTTTAGACGTATCAATATTAAATGGTGCACTTTAAAAGGTTTTAAATATGGGTAGTCTCAAACTTATCTGAAATCCTCCGTAAGCTGAGTAGGGGCTCGAATGTGGCTTGTACAGAGCCTCTTTAAAAGGTCCACTAGGTGTTGGAGTAGGGTTTTCACCACTGGTTACAGGCTGGGGCCTACAACTCCGGATTCAGACAAGTGGCATTTGCTGGTCGTAGATCATAAGGGGTTGAGCTTGTGTGGTAGGTTTATGGCATGCCTCACATCAAGCAGGCAACTTAAATTCGGCGTCCTTTCCAAATGCTAACGAAAGAAGCGAAGGGGATAGATAGAAAATAAAAGATAGAACCGGGCTTATCTAAAACAGTACCAAATTATTAAAACCAATTCAAAGACAACGTGTTTTTGAGGTTAGGTTTCGACATTCCAAGAAAAAGGTGAATTATGCAAAAATACTAACGCAAAATATAAGTATAGAAAAAGGCATACCTTTCAGGCTAAAGATGGACAAGAATTCATGATTTTTAACAGAGATTATTCAAAATTAATATCAAATCACAAAATTGCCTTCTAATCGTAGCCATGGTCTGTCAAAAAGTGTCATTTGAAGTCTGTAAATGTCCGACCAAAATTTGACCTTTGTCGACTCTGAAATGTATTCGAAATCCGACGGCTATCAGGCCAAAGATTTAAAAAGACATGTGAAATGTCGCTGCTTCCCTCAAAATCATGGACTCGAGAAAGGTTCATATACCACAAGAAAAATTAACCGGTCACAAAAATCTCATTTGTAAGGGTTAACACTAACAGCTAGCGAAGCCTCCAGTAAGTATATGCTCGAAGAAAAAAATCAGGGTACCGCCACAGGGCGCACCGTCACTTTAATGAAACGCTTGTCAGGCCCACAAGGTTCTAGGCCACAGGAACCTTTTAGCTTAGTTTGCGATGTTAAGTCACTGCGCACTAGACAAAGCTAGGGGTACCAAATAAAATATAATAATAAGCTAGGAAAGCCGCTGTAATTAAATTCGCAAACTGCACTGTTACAAAACCTTTAACAATATGAAATAATGTCAAAACTTAGACCTCGAACCCAACGGACAAGGTCTTAAATGTGCTAAGTCACCAAAAACCAAGTTCAACTTTGTATATAAACACAGTTACCCAAGAAGATAGTTCCATATAGTATATTTGCCCAGTAACGTTAAAAATAGCCTTATGTAATTTCAAAATTATACGTCACAATATCAAGGTACAATTAAACTAAATTAAATTTAAAATTAACACAATTAAATAGGTGATTTTGATTAATTACACTTAAATGATTAAGTTAAGCACCTAATAACCTTAAACATAAAAAAATTAAGTTGTTTAACTATTTTTTTAAATTTGTTAACATTTATAATTGTTATAAAAACAATTTTTTTTTTTGAAATATCTTATACTTTATAAAACAAACCTTAAAATACCCCAAAACCTCCAAAAAATAGAAAACTTTTTATTTGCAATTTGTCAGAAAAATGGTGTACTTTTAGAAATTTGGGTAGTTAACTCTTAAATAGTTTTTTTTTTTTTTTGACCTACTCATCCTTTAACTTAACTACTAACCAGAACCAACATTTATAAAAAGTAAAAATTTCTAAAAAATTGCAAATAAAAAAGTTTTTTAATTGTTGCATATTTAATAAACCACACTGCATACGTGATGATGTATATTCTATATTTTTTAGCTTAAAATCATTTACAGAACTACTGTCTCTTTAATTTTGAGGCGGCATTTTTATTCTTAAAGTAATATGTTTTTAACACGCTTTTATTAGCTTGGGTTGTAACTATCTATCTATCCATCTATCCATCTATCTATGTAACGGAATCTTTGAGCCTAATTTTTACCAACTTCCAGCAATTCAATTTCTTTGAAACTTTGCATACGTATCAAGGACAGATGACAATGCAATAATTTAAAAACAGTGTATGTAATTAACATTTTTTAAATAACTGGTTCAAAAGTTTTCGATTTAAAGTGGACTGTATTTTTGTTAATAAATTTAATTATTAATTAATTAAATTAAGAGAAAGAAAAACGACGATTAGTGGTCCAAGTCTTACCTTATTGGTCTGGATCCAGCTAATGATAACTTGTATGGCACGACGCGGTACCCGGGTACGAGATAGCCTTAGGCGACGCACTGGCCCTTTACAGCTTCGAAATCGTACTGATTTGTATTCAATTTTGGCGAGCCCATAAACCTACTATAGACTCGGACCAAGCTAAAAAAGCGCGGCAAACAAATAACCGTAGAAAAATTGAAAACTAAAAGAAAATCCCTTTTGCAATTTAATTATTATTTACGACATAATTATAATTAATACTTATATTATAAAAATAAAATTAGAACAAAAAGAAATATATATTAAGTAAACAAAAAAATATGCGTGTACGGAACAAACAGTATCTCGTTATCCTGATTAGGACCGCCAGGATAAATAAATTCCTTTACAGATCCTCTGTGTCTCTTGACAAAATGGCAAAGGAATTTTTAGTGAATAAACTGGAGCATTTATTTTTAAAAAACTAATTGATATATCGAACTAAAAAATGAAAAATAAATAATAGTTTAAAAAAACTAAAAAACACGCTTTTATATGCAACCGAACTAAAAATTAGAAAATAATTTTTCATTACAAAGAGTTTGTCACTTCAGAATAAAAGCGTGGGGTGCTTAATATATTAAATGTTATAATTATTCTATTTGCAAATATCTATGAGCGAAAAGTTATGAAAAAATAGTAAAATGCACCCCACGCTTTTTACTCTGAAGTGACAAACTGTTTGTAATGAAAACTTATTTTCTAATTTTTAGTTCGGTTGCATATAAATACGTGTTTTTTAGTTTTTTAAACTATTATTTATTTAACTACTTTTATTTGCTCGGAATTGGGTAGTTTTTGAACACTTGGTATTCTGAATCCTATTCACAATACATTTTGCTGGTATTCAAATAGTATTTGAGTAGATCTGTATGGTGTGGAATTTTCAGTATAAAATTTTTACAAAAACACAACACTTTTCCCCTCGCCCTACCAAAAAATGCTGCTTTTGCCTAAAACTGGCATATCTCTCCAAAACGAATGCCACTTTAGAAAACTCATTAACTTAGCTGCTTTTTCATTAATTGGCTCTACTTTGTTTGCCTCCTTATCAAGATAACTTGATTACTTCTTGAAAACCACCAAAATTAATCCCTATTCTATATACTGCTTGTGCAAATATGTAACTACAAAATCAATTAATAATTTCGTGTACAAGATAAATTAGTCTATCGTTTTTAAGAGCGAATAAATTTACATACAATTTTATAATTTCGGTAAAATAAATTAAGGGATTATTTTCGTTTTTTTTTAATTAAAAAAAATCAATAAAATGATTTTTATTGTCTTTATTTTTATGTATTCACACATTGGTGTAAGTGTAAACTAAATAAATTCCTCCCGCTGCTATGGTTTTATGGTAGATGGTAGAGCAGACACTCGTAACGATGTTGAGTGCAGTCAAGCATGAGGTTGTTTACCTAGGACGCCAGCATTGGTGCGTTTTAAGAATTGTTTTCAAATAGTGGGTATTTTCCCATTACTAATAGTATATATCCTAGCTAGTGCTGAAAGTGCTACTTTTACGCACGCGACTGCAGTTGACCGAACAACGGGTAGCGCAGTAAGGTAAACGGCTGTTCAGTAAATCGGGATTATATAGGTTGGGACGATTTTTTAATCAGTAACTGTATGCATTTTTGACAGAAATAACAAATTTGACATTTTGATTATACCGTATAATTCCTTTATTTTTCCACAAAAAGATATACTTTATTTAAATCAATATATTGTTCTTCATTAAATCGTTTTTTCAATACAGGTAAACTAGCATTTTTATGTAGATAATATAAAAACTTACAGGGGATATGTAAGGGTAGGGATGTTTTCTGACTTTAAGATGAAATTGTGACTTAATTAAAAAATGATCAGAAAATGAATTTAGGTAAGCACTTGTATAAGCACAAAGAATCCAGTTCACAGTGGAATTTAAAGAAAATAGCCAACTACCATTCCTCGATGTACTTGTCACCAGGACGCAAAATGGTGATTTACAACACACAGTCTACAGAAAACCAATCCATACAAACAGATACCTAAATGCTAAATCTCACCATCACCCATCACAAATTCAAAGAGTCGCTACCACATTAATCTCAGGTCAATAAAACTAACTGACGACATCCACAGACAGAATGAAATTAGCAAAATAAGAAACGCCCTTAGACAAAATGGCTATAAACCTAGCATGATAAGAAGAGCTATCAATTAACAGACTAACGTGCAGCCAAGGAAAGAAGACCCTTTAGACAACAAGTTAAAAACTGTTCTTCCATACGTCAAAGGTACCACAGATAGAATAGGTAGACTTCTCCGCAAGCCCAACATTACAACAGTCTACAAACCCCAACAGACCATCGGATCCACGCTTAGAAATCCCAAGGACAAAGTAAAACTGGAAAACCAGGGAGTCTACAGCATCTCATGTGGCACCTGCCATCAAACCTATATAGGCCAAGCAAACAGAAGAATGCCTGCTAGGTTAGAGGAACATAAACTACCATACGGAATAAACAAATGACATCTGCACTGTTTCAACACCACCTAGAAACAGGACACAACATTGACTTTAGCAGTTGCAGGCAAGTAGCAAATATCAGCCACTACAAAACAAGGGTAATACGCGAATCTATAGAAATCCAAAAGAGTGGAGAACTCAACAACTCAATGTAAGGGATGATACCTTACACCTCCCTGCAGCTTGGAAAATCCTCATACCACAAAAAAGATAATATACTCCCGGAATGAAACTGTATCCGCAACTCCGATCGACTTCCCGTCGGGGTTACAAATACCCTTTGGTCTCCCATTGTGAGTAAGGGAGTTTGGTCGGGGTGGGTGGAAGTGGGTGGTTGTGGGTGGCAAAATGTAAAATATGTGTAGTGGCGCCATCTGTTGTCGAGTAGTTGAACTTCATTCAGAACAACGGTTATTTGGGTCTCATATAAACTCCCGAGCGAAGCTGGGAATCATAGCTAGTACATTATATAAATAAGCTAATGTACGTTCGTGTGTCCACGATTTTCGCTATCATCCGCAACCTCGATCGACT
The DNA here is from genome assembly GCA_014170235.1 of Listronotus bonariensis. Classification (NCBI taxonomy): domain Eukaryota; kingdom Metazoa; phylum Arthropoda; class Insecta; order Coleoptera; family Curculionidae; genus Listronotus; species Listronotus bonariensis. The sequence goes on along the minus strand of JACEGR010003241.1, from coordinate 43,809 downwards.
TCCCGTCGGGGCTACAATCACCCTTGGTCTCCCATTGTGAGTAAGGGAGTTTGTCGGGGTGGGTGGAAGTGGTGGTTGTGGGTGGCAAAAATGTAAAATATGTGTAGTGGCGCCATCTGTTGTCGAGTAGTTGAACTTCATTCAGAACAACTTGGTTATTTGGGTCTCATATAAACTCCCGGAGCTGAAGCCGGGAATCATAAGAAATTGTGTGGAACAAAAAGTTTAATTTAATAAGTTTTGCAAATTTTAGGTAGCCCCTTTGTGTCGTTCTTAAGTTGACGGCATTAGAATTTCTTTGTATGTAAACATTTCATGTAATTCCTTTTTGGTGTTCGATTCTAGTACCAGAATTTTGTGTGCGAATAATTAAAAGTATGGTTGTGTTCTTGTTGTATGGTTGGTCAGAGCTGTTTTGTTTCGTTTGTCGTATTTATGTCCATTAATTCTGTTTTTTTAAATATTGGCTAGTCTGTCCTATGTAAGCTCCCTGCACAACTCTGACAAGGTATCTGATATACACATATTTCTTTCTTGAAACAGCCGTTTCTAACTTGGCTAAAGTTGCTATTTAATAGGTTGTGTCCTTTAGACTTATTGTAATATCTCTTTATTTGAAAACATTCTGTATTTTTTCTGAAAGATCTGGAATATAAGGTAGGGTGAGGTATATATTTTTTTGTTTTGTTTAGAGGGTTGTCTGTTTCGTTCGGCGTTATAAAATTCTGTAGATTCTTTTTTTTAAAAATTTTGTTTACAATATGATCGGGATAATTATTTACACGTAGTGCATTTTTTTGCTTTATTTATTATGTTTTTCTAAATTCAGGATCTGATAAGTGTATCGCTCTGTCTGCTAAACTAATTACAACGGATTTTTTGTAGATAGTGGATGCTGAGACCTAAAATTAAGATAGCGACCAGACCAAGTCTCTTTGGTGTACCAAGCAGTCCTGATTTTGTTATTGATTCGATATAATGTTAAATCTAAAAAATTTATTTGGTTTTCTTTTTTCTATTTCAATTGTAAATTTAGTTTACTGTGATATTTATTAAATTCATTTAATACATATTATTCTTACTTTATTTTGGTACTGAGAGCAGACAGTCATCTGCTGCATCTAAAAAGAACGGCAAGTTCAGATTTAGGTTCACTTCACAGTTTCCAGATCTTCAGAACTAATTAAGCACCACATTTCTGAGATTGATGCACCCATGGCACATCCATCTATTTGACGATAATATTTATCATATAAAAAAATATGTTGAATTTAAAGTAAGTGCAACAGCCTTTAAGAACTCATCCATTGGTATCAATGTGGTCTTCTTCAATAAGATTCCAATTCTTTTTATTAAGGTCCTGAGCGAGGTCTAGTGGGTATATTTGTGTAAAAGCAATACGACAATGATTGTACCTCGTGGTTGGTTTATATATATGTATATTTATTCTCGTCAGTCAGGATCCTTCTTAATGTACATGCGGATTTAAGGACAGTTTTAATTCCATATTTCTTGGTAATTCCTCCAATCTTATATATATATATATATATATATATATATATATATATATATATATATATATATATATGGAATTTACCCCCCTACCAATAATTATGGGCTAGGCACGCCCCTGCTCCCTTACTATTAGGACATTGTTCATATGAAGTTTTCTTTCTTATTTTTAATGGCAGAATTAGCCCTTAAAGTTTGTCGGATAAGTTTTAAAACACCCTGTATGTTTTATCGTTGGACAAATCTGTCCTACAACTACCCACAATTTAAAAAACTATCAAAATCCCTGTACGTCCATGTTAATGTTGACAACTTCGCGTGGAGACCTCGCCGCAGGGTGTCTCTAGTTGTTTGTCTTTGGTGTGCGTTTTGCGGAAAGTTCAAATAAACTCGTTTAAACAGAGAAAATAATTCCCTAAACAAATACGCACCATAAGTTACGTTTCTCTCTTACATTTGTAGCAAAATTGTATTTATTAAGAGGCTTAAGTAAACATACCCTGATTTATTTGATTCCTGTTGACTGGCTTGAAATAATAGCCGGGAGTTGCGGGCGTATAACGAAACTGCATTTATTTACTTATGTCGTGTAGACGTGGGTTGTATGGGATCTAAAAGGTTACACGGTAATTGGGGGTATAGTACCAACTATAGAAAATTCATTCGTCCATAAATCTATTGAAATCGGAAAAATACAGAAGCGGACTTCAAATATTTTTAATTTTACTATACATAAATAAGAATACAGGGTATTAATCATAAAAAAGTGTTTCGGACTTCCATTGTATTTATTTTATTTATTCACACAACGTTTCGGGCAGAACTATCTCTGTCCGTTTTTAAGTGTAAACACATTCAGTTTTAGGAGAACAGAGTGGTCACTTCTCTTGAAATAATCGTTCTCTTAAGTGAAAAATAGGGCCCCTGGTAGATGCAATCTTTCTTCTGTTTAGACGAATTGGGTTTTATTCTCGTCAGGATCCTTCTTAATGTAGATGCGGATTTAAGGACAGTTTTAATTCCATATTTCTTGGTTATTCGTCCAATCTTTTCAGACGTTCCCTTTACGTATGGAATTGTTTGGAGAAAGAGAGAGCATCTTGCTCAGGTGGTCGCACTATTAATTTTACATTACAACTATTTATAATCATACCTATAGAACTCTCAGCATATCCTTACATATATTTACATAAACGGGACAATATCATAATTTCCAATTAAACCATTCTGGAACAACCAAACTAGGAATAATCAATCAATTATATAAATGTGCGACCACAATACCGGGTGCCCACGAGATCACTTTCCGGCTGCCATTTTTAAAATTATTTATCAATCTAGACAAAATTTGGTAGAGTTGTTAGACTACCTAAAATTCATTTTTAGATGTATACGATCGGCTTGTACGACTTTCGGTTTCACCGGAAATGACTTAAACCATTGATTTTTAAATGGGATACCCTGTATATTTTTTGTTTTTTGGATTCTTTAGATCATTTTTAGTCGGAATACAATATTTACACAACAAACTTTGGTCAAATTTTATTTTTAAATTTAATTTTAGTTTTACATCTAGAGTGCCATGATCATTTTGAAATCACTCCTCATACTTTGCTTACTTTCGGAAAAATACAAAATCGATTTTATCTTTTAAAAATTTAGTATCAAAAGATCATTTACCTACATAATAAATGTTTTTTTTTTACAAAAATAAAGTGAGAGATTGATTTTATTATAAGTTGATGTTACCTACCAAGCAGATATTTTTACTCTTACGTTACTAAAAAAAGAGACCCTGGCTAAAAGTCATATTTAGAAAACGATGTTGTCAAAAAAATATTCAAATCATCGTAATTCTGCACATTTAAAGAAACTTATGACGGACGTGGGTAATGGCCGTAAATAATGAGCCATATCACCTGTTTAAAATCACATTAATAATGTGAACATTTTTAAGTTGTGGTAGAAAAAATTTATATATATAATTTTATTCACATATTGTACCTACCATTTTCACAATCAAATCTTGTATTCAAGCTTTTACTTTAATATGAACTGCTCTTAAGCTGTACATTTAAAAATGACCAATAAAAGAAAGCGAACGCAGCTTACATTAACCTCGGCTCAAGATGTCATTAGGTTTTGACGTGAGTTTAAAGTTTGGGAATCCAAATATCACAAGGATTTTTGGATAAAAATATTAAAGTTCTATTCTTAAGTAACCAAGTGGTTGTTTTAAATATTTTGGTGCAAAAACTAAATAAAATAATAAGTTAAAACTATTTGACACACGGGGAAAAGACATCCCAACGACGAAATAGAATTCTTTATTTTTTGTATCTTTGGACAATCCACAAAGGCCGGAGGCATAGATACTAACGTACCGTGGGTGTCTTAAGCATGTAAGAGGAACATTGTTAACACGGTACTTAAAAACATAAAGATTTGGGGAAGAAGAAAAGAACTCCGCTGGCAGCAGGTTTCACATTCTAGAAACTCTAGGGATAAAAGAACGAACGAAGTGGGAAGTTCGGGGCCTGTCCAGTCGGACCGTATAGGGAAGCATACGCGCGGCACCACGAGTCACCCTGCTGGGAGCTGCAAGTGGAGGGACTATACTGGATAACTCGTCGAAGCAGAAGCCGTGAAAGTATCTATAAAAGAGCGATAGATCTCCTAAAGCTTGACGATGAGCAAGAGAAGGAAGCCTTTCAGTAAGTAGAGGATCATTAATAAGACGGAAAACTCTTCTTTAAATGGCATCAAGAATGCTAAGGGTTGTGGGGACGTCATTCCCCAGACATATAAACAATATTCCAAAGAGGGCCGGATTTGGGACACAAACAAAGTGAATAAATTAGAAGGGGAAAAATACTTTTTGGCTCGGAAAAGAAACCCAAGCTTTTTGGAAGCCGCCGTGGCTCTAGATACAATGCCAGTTGAGGTTGTTCACAAATGAGATGCCCACAAGGTTGAATGTGTCCTTGCTCTGCAAAACCTGCTCACTCATAACCAAAGGGTGAGTGTTTGATGATTTTTTCCGCGACAAGGAACATGATTGAGTTTTGGATGCATTTATTGTTTATTTTGATAGCATAAAATAGGTTTGTTAAATATATTAAGACTCAATTTGTTTTAAACTTCATCTCAATAAGTGGATATATATGACAACTTCGCATTTTTATTAAAATGTGGCAACATTACTGATATCAATGTTAACTTGTCAATTATGTTACAAATTTAAGCAAGTAAGTAGCTTATATTTACTCAAAGAATTATTTGCCCTGTTTATAAGAATTTATTTGAACTTTTCGCCAAACGCACACCAAAGACAAATAACTAAAGAAGCCCTGCTGCGAGCTTTTCACGCAAAGCTTTCAGCATTAACATGGACGTACCGAGATTTACAGGATTAAACGAAAAAAACATGAAAGAAAAAATACTGTTCTTTCAGAAAAAATATTAAAAGATTACTTACGCTTTGCACAAATAAAAGCATTAGAAAAGTGGTAAGCTTGTAAAAGCATTTTCAAATTAAGGTCTTACTAGTAATTTTCAAAGCGATTTTTTAATGAAACTTTTTAATTTAGGAATTTGTATTGCATTTTAATAAAGTTTTATACAGGGTGTCCCACCGGGAAATGCCGCCTTCGATTTCGCGAAAAGTACGATTTGAAACATTTTGAAAATTTGGTAACATTATAAAGTCAGTGGGGGACATACAACTACAATATTTTGACAGCTCTACTACTTTCGGTTATATCAGAAGCTAATGTCAACTTCCTTATTTTAAATATATTATTGATTTTTAGATTCTGCGTAAAATTTCAAACATAAATTATATAGAATGTTCTTTAACTAAGTCCAACCGTTTTTGAGTTATTTTAAATTTTATGTGAAAAATGACGTTTGCAAGCCATTACATAACCATTAATTTTTTAAATTTAAACAATCTTAAAGAAAATAAGTAAAGCATAAAATGCATCAATTTCTTCTAAACAAAAGCCTTTAATATAAGTTGGGGTTGGATTTCTTGTACTTTTTGTGACGTTAAAATATTTCATATTTTTCCCTGTATAATATCCAATCTCATAAAACTTTTAAGATCCCCTTACTAAATAACATTTTTAATGAAAGGACCTACCACCAGACCATAAGATAATCACTACCACTACTATTTATTTATATTCGTATTTAATGTTAAAATAACCAATTCCATTAAAGGTTTAAAGGTGTAACATACATACAAACCTCTACTTTTCACCCTCATTTCGACCCTCGCTTTCAGAATCGGAATCCTCAATGTTCTAGTTCTTTAGTTAAATTAATTGGATTTTAATTGGGTGTCAAAATTTGTAAGCCAAAATAAATATTTGATCCACACAATTGACACAAATCGCAAAAAAGTAAGGTTTTAACCCTTTTGATTTTATATAATTTTACCTTTCGAACAAAAATTTTAAAAAATAACACCAACTTTAATAATTTATTTTAATATAATCTACGTTTTGTTTTAGAATGACCTTATAATAATATTTACATTAATTAATTAATTTTTCCTACAGTAAAAATATTAATAATCAATATTATGTAACAAATTAAGGCTTTAATAGTATCAAAAACGTACAAATCTAAAATAAAAATGAATAACCTTGGCTAAGGAACTCTTTGTTTGACCTCCGGACAGTGCGGACGTGCGTAGAGGACTACAAAGTTCTTCCCGGAGTGGCGGCTAGAGGTGTCGTACGAACGTTTTTTACCTTCGGGGATCAGGGAAAGATTCACGCTAAATTGACGGCATCTTTCTTCTGGATCTAAGCGCTGTGAGCGAAGATTCCTATAAGCTGATGGTATTCTGTTTGGTGGTGAACACGAGGTATTTCTCAAATGGCGGGAAATGGATGGGCTTGCCATGGGAACTGTCAGTAGTGAAAGTGAAGGTTATACGTAACACCAGTAGCAGATCTTGGTTTGACGGCCGACAATTTATGCATTGCATCGACTGTTGAATTGTTTGTTTTCTTTTGGAATTTCTGGGAGCTACGAGCTCGATTATCCAAATTTTCCGCCGACGAAGCCCTGGAAAGCATAGTCCGGAAGAGGGAGAGTGGTGGATTGGACCTGAAGGGACCAAAACCAAGAAAAAAATAGAGAGAGAGAGAACCTTGGCTAAGCAGCTTAGCCGGTCAGTTATTGGGTACTTTACCCAACTTGTTTTTTTTAATTTATTTAGTGATGAAAAATGCAATAATTGCTAATATATTGCAATAACTCTATGTGACATGATAATTAAATCAGTAGATGCAAATAAACTGATCAGAAAAATTTACAATGCCCTAATTAAATTACTTTTATATGTTTTCATTGTAACACAACAAAAATGTTTGATTATATTTTATTATTAAGTTTAATATTAAAAACTGATTCTAACTAAAATACAAAGTAATATAAATATTTTAAACAATAACTGGTTACAAAAGAAGTATTTAGATATCCGAATCATGTGTTTTAAATTTTGCCAATTTGGCCAAGTACTTGTAACTCTTGATATAAGATATAAGATGTAAATAAAAAAGTTCTAGGAATTTTTACGTAGAATTTAGTGGTGGATCTAATATTGTTTTCCATTTTCAGGGCTCTATCTTTGAATGAAAATAAAACAAATTATGAAAATTATATAACAATGGTCGTATTTTTTATTTTAAAGCATGTTTGATGTCATTAGGTTTTTGAAATTATACCTGCCAAATGACCGCCGCGGTCGAAACCTAGAGATCCAATTTTTGATGACACTCTGACACAAATTTGCCTTAATCTCAGTAATCTGAGTTATGTTGGCCTTTAGGGTGGCAATCGTTTGTGGTTTGTCCGCATACTCTCAAGATTTAATGCAGCCCCACAAGAGGAAATCCATCGGAGGTAAATCGCAGGACCTAGAAGGCCAGTTGATATTGGCACCTCGCGATATAATGGAACCTCCAAATCTTTCCCCTAAATTTATTGTCTCTTTTTTAAAATCTTTCTGACATCTCAAAAAGGCCTATTTCAAAATACCAGAGTACCGTGGGTGTAGAATATTGGATGTTTAACCCATCATTTCCCCTGTTACGTCAACGTTGTCCAAGCACTGAAACATGCAGTTTTGCATTTACAGCACCTTTTAGACAACACGGTAGTGCCACCACTGACTTATTTTAAAATAACTACTATCTAAATATGTCTCCCTCGCCGGGAATTAAACCGGCGACTTCTGGCTTCAAAAATCAAAGCTCTGTTCACTGCGACACGGGGGAGATAGCCTCGCATACAGTATTGCACGTAGTGCCATCCTGTTGAAACCACATGTTTTGCAGATTCATATCATCCAATCTTGGCCAAAAAAATTGGTTATTATGCCCCGAGATCGATCACCGTTTACAATAACCGCGACTTCTTCTGCTTTTTCAAAAAAATAGGGACCTAATATTCCGCCGGACCAAAACGCGGACCAAACAGAAACTTTTATAAAGTGTAAAAGAACCTGATGAATGTCCCCTGGCTTTTGATCGTTCCATTACCGACAACTTTATTTATTTACAAAACCACTTAACCAAAAATGGGACTCGTCATAGAAGATGATTTTTTGCCCAAATGCAAGATCCACGTTTAACTGCGATAGAACCCAGTCAGCAAATATGTGACGTTGCCTGTGATCGTTAGGTTTTAGTTCTTGTGTCAATTGCACTTTGTACTGATGAAGACCCAAATCATAGTGCAAAATTTGCCAAGTTGACGTCTGAGTGAGTCCAAGTTCTTGCGCACGACGCGCAACTGGACTGTCTTGGGTTCTGACGAACACTTTCCCGGACTCCAGCAATATTTTCTAGTGATCTTGTGTTCCGAGTATGAATAGGTCTTGCTTGGTCTTCTACCGATTTGGTTATTTCGAATTTTGTTGTTAGAAGACGAATTGTTGAGTCTGCAGGACGATCGTGAATACCATAAATTAAACGCAGTGCACAGAACGTTTGGCGAACCGAACACTGATTTTGAAAATAAGTTTTAACGATTTATACGCGTTGTTCAATCGTGTGGCGTTCCATAGTAAAATGTCACTACTGGCTAAGTACTCCACCAAAATTTAACGGCTGTACCATTCTTGTCTTGGTTATGCGATGTTGTCAAACATCAAGCGTTAAAAATGAAAAACCCTTTATATATTTTTTTATTGACACTTATTTTAAAATTATAACACTGAGTTGTTTTTATTAAATGGATAACACCCTGTATATTTTATCATCAAATAAAAGGTTTGCTTTAAAAACACACATCTATATATATATATATTAATTTAAAAAGTATATTTTTTTATTTCAGGTTTCCTTCGAACGAAATCTAGTGCCGATCCCAATGCCCCTGACAGCGGCAACTTGGGTATCAAGGACGTAGCTGCAGCTTTACAGTGGGTTAAAATTAATATTGCTGCCTTCGGAGGGGATCCCAGTAGGGTAACCTTAGTTGGGCACGATACAGGCGCGGCCATTGTTAATCTGTTGTTTTTGTCTCCCAATTCCAAAGGTAAGTAACGCCGTTAATCTACACAACACCAAACAAACATTTGCCTAACATGCTCTTCATAGTGCCTGAGTCAGCAAATAAATGGACTTTATGATAATAACCCATATAAAACCTATTTAGAAGGGTTTCTTTTGATAAGTCTACCATGAATATTTATACCGCCATATATGAAAGCAGCGTTTTAACCCAGCTTGTCAATTTTGACATGTTTCGGGTGTCGGACTGGACGAATGCGTCATTTTTTGTCGGACAAGTTTACCACAATGTTTTAGATGCAATTTTTAAAAATTTGCCAAAAATGGTACGGGTTACGATTAGGGATGCGAAATCAAAGCCAAATATTAATGTTGAACATCGATGGTAACATCGAAAGCTGACTATCGATAGAAGAGATACATCAAACAAGTAACAACAATACTTTTTATGGTAGGTTTACATTTGACATTTATTGCATGATATTTATGTCAGAAAGAAATTATGGCTAATGTAAACGGTCAAAAATGTATGTCTAATATATATATTTTATTGTTTACACTAGCCAGATTTACTATCTAACATAAATATCCGTCTCCCCCGTGGCGCAGTGGACAGAGCTTTGATCTTCGAAGCCAGAGGTCGCCGGTTCGATTCCCAGCGGGGAGACATATTTAGGTAGTAGTTATTTAAAAATAACGACCGTGGTGGCACTACCGCGTTGTCTAAAAGGTACTGTGAAATACATAACTGCATGTTTCAGTGCTTGGAACAGGGGGAACGATGGGTTAAACAGGTTAAACATCTAATAATCCGACACCCACGGTACTTTGGTATTTAGGCATATGCCTTCGTGGGATGTCAAAAAAATATAATCCAATAAATGTCAGATATAAACCTACCCTTAGACAGTCTTTAAAAAACGACATTACTTCAACATCGATGTTAAACATCGATGTTTTGCAATGTCGCATCCCTAGTTACGATTACGAAACGATAAAGCTCAAAATTGACATGTTTGACGTCGGACTGGGTGCGGGATTCGTTACTGTAACCCTTAACATTTTGGGCACAATGTTTAAAACTGCAAAAATATTGTTGTAAACTTCTTCGATAAAAATAAAGACGGATTCGCCCAGTCTGCAACCCGAAATATGTCAAAGTTGACAGGCTGGGTTAAAGCGCTCCTTTCATATATGGCTGTATGAATATTCCTGGTAGACTTGTCAAAAGGAACCCTCCTAAATAGCTTTTAAAAGGGTTATTATAAACTCCAGTTTAATGCTGGAGCCTATAGCACTTCTGAATAGTCTTGCTTTCTAATTGTGAAAGAGTTTTTATTTAGTATTTCTGAAGATTAGCTTTTACAAAATTATAGTTTATACAAAAAGCCGACGCGTGCCCTCTTCGTTGGGCGGTAAGATCTAAACTTTTTGTTTAATCATAATGAAATGTAGCCTATAACACTCTTAAATAGTGTAGCTTTCTGATTGTGAAAGAATCTTAATGATCGGTTCAGTATTTCTGTAGATTGGCGGCTATAAACAAACAAAGTGACAAACTTTACTTCTTTATATTTGATTCGAATTTTATAACGGGTTTTATTTTAAAACTTTGTAGATAATGTAATTATTTTAACATTCGGTATGGTATTAATAATCCCTTTTAACCAATATTTGTCTGCTCCAAGTGCAAACTTCTAATAAAACTTTAAATGTTGTTTTTCCAGACATTACCGTTATCACATATAAGCCAAATTTATTTTGTGTAACAACCCTTTAACCGTGCCAGAGCGGCACAAGCCAAAATTGGCGAAATGGAAAACCACTTTGTTAACAATTTTCAGCTGATACTCTTAATTAAAGGAAAACACAGTCGGACGATAACTACATTTTCAACCTAAAATGAAGGGTTTTCTCCTATTTGCTTTACAAACTAATTTTGAATCTCCTTTCATTTAAATTTCTGTGATACGTCAGAAATTTATGGTTTTTAGCATTGGCCTCGGAAATTCCACAACTAAAAAACGTAAAAAGAATTAAGTACTTTGGTAAATAAACATTTATTTGTCCAAGCCCAAAATCAATTTGTCCTTGGTTAAAAACAGAAAAAAATCTGTAAACGTACTGCCTAATGCATCTTAATCGACTACCCGAATTCCGATGTTTTTTCATAAGAGACCCAGCATAAACCAAAAACATATCTTACAAAACTTAGTCAGTCACCATAACAATATGACTCGGCGGCTAGTAATTGCTTTACATTTTATTAAACAAATCAGGACCGCGATTTATTTTAATACATTTTTACTTGGTCTAGGTTGTCCGAGACTACGTAAGCTCCTGAATATTCTTTATTAAGTTAGTTCTACCGATACCACAAGAGTCAAATGGGTGCTTAAGATAATTTCACTACTAATTTTATTCGTTTTTGTGATATTTGATTTTTTTGAAAAATGCAGAGGTAAAATTAAGTTGATTTTACTTTAACACTTTTAACACTTTAAACTTTATAATGTGTAACACGATCAGAAAAAGTCTGCCATATCATACGTAGGTCAAATCAATATCAAATATTGTACAGGGTGATCAAAAAATAATTTCAATTTTTCAGAAAATCAAATAGCCATATCTCTCTTATTTTAAATGGAACACCCTGTATTTTTTACGTCACATGATGACAAATAAAATACTCTTTCAAATGGTGTATAGGTTGCCTATACCTATCATTTATGCTTTTAGTAAAATCTGTTTTTACAAATTTTTAGTCAAAATGTTTATTTAAATTAAAGTTGGCTGTGACATAGCAGCCATTAATATTTTCGTAAGAAAATAACAACGACCATTTATTGATTTCTAGAGTTTTAATCAGTTTAAAAGAAATTTCAATAATTTTAAATAAAAACCCTTCTTCTACAACAACAAGATGATATAATACTGGTAGGATGTGAAAAAATGGTTAACTTTAGTCTAGAGTTAATCCTGAAAATATTCCAGGAGAAACCATCTGATAACCTTAATAGTTGCTTTAAAAAATTTGACACAGTGATTATGAATAATGAAAGAAACGAGTTATAGGTCACAGAATGTCGTCATAACTGACCAGACGCGTTATTAGGATTGTTTAAAAACACAAGTTTTTATCATTACCACATTCAGCTGAAATAAGTGTTATTGGAAGTAGCCAATGATCTGAAAAATAAATATGGATGAATGCAGCGAAAATCACAATAACCCCTACGTGGGCACTGCGCAGTACACTTGTGGGCATGCGCAATAAACATTTACTGACTAGCCGAAAACAAACAACAGGACCGGGTTTAACATTTTGTATATGATTCATTTATAAAGAAAATATACCAAGTAATTTTGGGGTATACATATTTAAATATTTTATTTTAAGTCTGTATTCGTCATTCATAGCAGTCCCTAAAAAGTAAACCGGTTTTATATTGGGGACTATTTTTTGTTGTATATTTTTTTATTTTTCGGTCGTATCGCCGATTTTATTAAGATTTAGCAAACGAGAGTGCTTAGAAGCACTGATCTCAATTTAAATTCCATTTTATTGCTAAAACACCTTCTTTTTGATTTATGAGGACCCACTTTTACTTAACCTTAAACCTGCACGCTATTTTATGTATTATTATCTTCCTTCTTTACACTACCTTGACACAACAAAACTGAATAGCTGGTATTTTATTATAAAAGCAATTAGATTTGGTGTAACTTGTTTGAGGAATAAATCTCAATTCATAAACTGATATTTTGTTCCCGTTGGCGTAGCAGTTATCGTTCAGTTAAGTTTGGCGTGTAATGCCATTGAAATTGTTTATTTTTGTGGTTAGGGCCAAACTGACCTTATATTTGTAATTGAAACCACAAAAAAAAGCGAATCACAAATATTAAAATTGGTAATGTACCCAGTAAGTAATTATTGATTTAATTTGCCTACAAATGCCAACATGTAATTAAACTAGGCTTAAAGCGCAATGGAATCGCTTGGACTATTTAATTTTATTCAAAACATTCCACAGAAAGATACCTATGTTCCTTTTTTAACATACGAGCAATAAGCAATCTACAAGATATTATATAGTATAAATAAATTGCTTATGGCTACGTGTTATAACTTGAAAATATGTCAAATTATTTTAATTAAACTGCCATATTTTATTTTGTGTGATTATAAATGGATCAATCCAATGCTAATACAGGGTGTCCGACTATATTTTAACCCATTTTCACCGCGAATAATTTTAGAAGAAATAAAATTATCAAAATGCGGTTTTCGCGAAAAGCCTTAGATTTTTTAAGTTTCTTTTTATATCCTTGCCATTTGGTTGTGACATTTATTTCTTACGAAAACGGCCAATTTTCGTATATAGGGCAAGTTTGTTATTTTAAATGGAACCCCATATATATTTTTCTATAATCCTTAAATACAATTTTTCCCGCTAAAAAAAAATTAACCCAAACCATGACTATTTCAAAAAATAATGGATTTATTGATCTCTAAAAAATTGACTGCATGGCAATAAAGAGTATTATTTAAAACAGGAAATTTGCTACTTACTCATTATTTAGTTTTGGTTATGCAAAACTTAAATTAAATAAAAGTTTAAAAAACACCAAGAATTACTCACAACGCACAAATAAAACACCAAATACCAAATAACTATACCTGATAACGGTCGACCGTAGATGGGAGATTGGGTTTGGTCGGTCGACGGCGTCAATTTTACCTGGATTTTACGATCGGGAAATCCCAAATTATAAATTAAATTAGGATGAGTGCGACCCTGTCACCGCATAGGTAAACGTTTTCAGTGTTGCAACCACTATATTTATTAAAATACTGCTAATTTTGTCAATGTTGCCAACACTATATTGGGTTTTAAATAAAAAATGCTAACCTTTATAACAACTGCGCATGTGCAAAGGTGTACAGCAATTCTCCCAGTGTGGGGTAAAAATTCTTGCGCAGGTCTATTGAAAATATATGGGGATCATTTTCTATTAGCAATCCTTTTAATTTTTAGATCATTGGAAGTAGCATTATAAGCAACTAATGAATTGTTTTTGTGAATTTTAAAAATAGTGGCAGATAATACAAAATCTTTTAATTTTGTGCTTTTTCCAACAAATTTACATTTTGCAATAACGGCTTAGTAAATAGGCATAGCTATATCACAGCCTACTTACATTTAAATAGACTTTGGGAATAAAAATATGTTAAAACGGAATTTACTTAAAAGTATAAAAGTACGTATAGGCAATCTATACACCATTTGAAAAAGCATTTGGTTTGTCATCATGTGGTGTAAAAAATACAGGGTGTTCCATTTAAAATAAGAGAGATATTGCAATTTGACTTTCTAAAAAATTGAAATAATTTTTTGATCATCCTGTATAATCTATGATCTCGATATGACCTACGTATGATAAGGCAAACTTTTCCTAATCTTGTAAAAATTTTTAAAGTTTAAGGAGTTTATATTGTTAAAATAAAATTAATTTAATTGCACCCCTGCATTTTGAAAAAAATCAAATATCACAAAAACGAATAAAATAAGACACTTGGTACTATTAACAAACTTAAATTATTTTTTATGTAGAATCTAAAACCGTCATAAAATATAGGATGTTCGATTAAAAAAAAAAAAAACTTTGATACGTCACACTTTTTTGAGACATCCTGTATGGAGTAAAATAATTTTATACTGTGGCCTTATCCGACCTGTATATGTTTCAGTATTTACTTTTTTAAAATCCCATGGTTATCCAGCTACAGACCGTGTCGAATATGGTGGGCCACCCTGTATATTTTATTAAAAAGGCAAAACAGTCACTGAAAAAAATTATAATGGTAGGTTTACATCTGACATTTATTTCATGATATTTATGAGGGATAGAAAATGTAAACGATCAAAAATTTAGGTCTGATACAAATTTTTTATTGTTTACAATAGCCAGAATTTTTGGTCTGACATAAATATCACGCAGTAAATGTCAGATCTAAACCTACCATAACAAATTTGTAAGGAAAGGTCAAGTAGTACATAAATTCAAGGATAAACATGGAAAGTTTCTGTCAACCAACCTGTCAACTAACGTTAATATTGATACATCAATATCCGTAATATTACCAAAATTACTGGTCACATTTTGTCGGTAATATTATCCTTTACATTACTACAATCCCGGTTCGTTCTCAGTTCGATCTGGGTCCGATAAATTCTTGTCGTTTTCATACTAACGATACGTATTCGGTTTATTCCCGGTCCGATAAACATTTGACTCCCACTCTCTTTCACTGTGCTGATCTGCTTCATTCTTTTTCAGATCTCTCTCTCTCTCTCTCTCTCTCTATTTTTTTCTTGGTTTTGTCCCTTTAGGTCCAATCCACCACTCTCCCCCTTCCGGACTATGCTTTCCAGGGCTTCGTCGGCGGAAAATCTGGATAAGCGAGCTCGTAGCTCCCAGAAATTCCAAAAAGAAAACAAAAATAATCGATGCAATTCATAAATTGTCGGCTGTCAAACCAAGACCTGATACTGGTGTTACGTATAACCTTCACTTTCACTACTGACAGTTCCCATGGCACGCCCATCTATATCCCGCCATTTGAGAAATACCTCGTGTTTACCACCAAACAGGATACCATCAGCTTATAGGAATCTTCGCTCACAGCGCTTAGATCCAGAAGAAAGATGCCGTCAATTTAGCGTGAATCTTTCCTTGATCCCCGAAGGTAAAAACGTTCATACGGTACCTCTAACCGCCACTCCGGGAAGAACTTTGTAGTCCTCTACGCACGTCCGCACTGTCCGAAGGTCAAACAAAGAGTCTTCTTTTTCAGATGTTGATGCTTAAAATATTCTTTGGAATCTGTTGGTATCTGAATAAAACCGGACCGAGACTGGAGCGGTATCGATAGTATGAACAGGCTCATTGGTTTTGCACATAAGAATATTTTATTGGACCTAGATTGAACTGAGAACGAACCGGAATTGTACTGCTCGCTAATATTAATCGCGCCTAGAAGTCGTAGTTAAGGCATGGTTACTTAAACCGCTGTATTTTCGGTAATTTTATGACAATACATCCTAAATTTTGTACACAATATTAAAATAAATAAAAAAAATAGCAACAAAAAATAAATAAACCCCTTAACATTAAATCACTTATTACACATACAGGGTGCTTCATTAGTGCGTCGGGCTTCTATATCGTCTAAACTATGAACGTTAGAGATTTTGTTTAAAGTGGTTTATAAATAGGAGATAAAAGTCTATTTTTGGAAAATATTTTGTTTATATACAGGGTACTCAAATTAGCCCTACTAGAATTTGATATTTTTTTAAATGGAACACCCCAAATATTTTTACATATTTGGGAGTCCTTTATGTTTGTCTATACATGTGTACAATATTAGACCTATTAAATTATTAAGTTTTAAGAAAATTAAATTTTCTTAAAAAATATGAAAAAACATCGATAAAGGAAAAAATTTCCCCAAGTCGATGAAAAGGTTACTGTCTCCAAAAAAGAATTAAATCTGATTGTAGAAGGTCAAAAGATACCCTTCTATAATTTTAAGCTAATTTTGACATACAGGGTGCTCAAAAATCGCCTCCCATTAGTAAAAAATTCAATCGGTTTTTCCTCGGTTTTTTAAATGGAACACCCTCTATATGATTATTTAGTCTAATAAAGCTTTAATAAGTAAACAATTTTGGTAATAGACCCAAAATCTGTCCCTATTTTTGTGTTACTTACACATATCGCCCTTTAAAATTATTTTTAGATAATAATTTAATTTATTTGCTAAAAAAAATCTAAAATACTGTAATAATAACCAACTAAAATAAATGTTCAAAATGCCTTTTGTTCTGGTCTAAGCATAAATTAACACGCCGTTTAAAGTTTCTTTCCACTTCACGCAGCATTTGCGGAGAAACCTGTCCAAATGCCTGCCTTATTCTATCTTGCATATTCATTACAGTTGTTGGTGGATCCTGATATACTTGCTCTTTAGCATAACCCCAAAGAAAAAGTCAAGATTCGTCAGGTCCGGTGATCTGGGTGGCGACTGAATCGGCCCGTTTTTTCCAATCCACCTATTGCCAAAATTTTGATTTAAATGGTTTATAACATCCTGTGAAAAATGAGGTGGTGCTCCATCTTGTTGGAGCCACATTCTGTTTCGGATCTGTGGAAGCAGATGAGCCAATAGCCTTGGTAATTCGTGCTGCAAAAACTCCAAATACATAGCGCCATTCTTCAAAGAAATGTGGGCCTATTATATATTCTCCAACAATTCCACCCCAAACATTTACGGACCATTGACGTTGACGATCAATTTGTCTTATGATTCGTGGGTTTTCAGAAGAATAATAATGAAAGTTATGTCTATTGACACAACCTACATTATGAAATGTCGCTTCATCTGAAAACATAACGTAATTGAAAAAAAAGGATCTTCTTGCAATTTGTTTCTTGTCCATTCACAAAAGGTTGTTCGATTTTGAAAATCTATCTTCGTTAATGCTTGATGTAACTGAATATGGTAAGCGTGAAAGTTGTTCTTTTTAAAATTCGCTACACTGACGTATCGCTTATTCCTGTTGTTTCCTCCAGTTGTCTTTGGCATACATGAGGATTTTCAGTTACTGGTAACAACACAAGCAATTCATTTTCCTCGTTAGTAGCGGATTTTGACCGAGTTTCTTTCTTATAGGAAACGCTTCCCGTCTCAACAAATCTTGCAAGAAGTCTCCTAAAACTCTCTCCTAAAACTGTCAGGAGCTCTTCTCTCTGGGAAACAAGCCGCTTAATTCCTGCTAGCTAGAAAACAATTGTTTTCACTTTCACCAAGTGCAAAAACCATATCAACCAACTCATCTTTGCTAAACTTCATATTTATAATCACCAAAGAAAGTATGTACAACAGCAAGCAAATAAATAATACTTGACACTTTGAAACTGCCAAAGTTGTTTAAACAAAAATCTGTCTAAGCCTACTATGAACATGTTATATTCACTTATAAAGTATAAAATATGGTGCCTTAGAACTTCAAACTAATATTATTTTTAAATTAATAATAATTGTAAAAATCTTTTACCTAAAAATGATTTTAAAAGGGTGAATTTTAAATACGTGTAAGTAACACAAAATTAAACACAAATAAAGACAGACAGAACCGAGAAAAAACCGATTGAATTTTTTGACCATTGGGAGGCGATTTTTGAGCACCCTGTATGTCAAAATTAGCTTAAAATTATAGAAGGGTATCTTTTGACCCTCTACAATCAGATTTAACTCTTTTTGGAGACAGTAACCTTTTCATCGACTTGGGGAAATTTTTCCTTTAACGATATTTTTTCATATTTTTTAAGAAAATTTAATTTTCTTAAAAACTAATAATTTAATAAGTCTAATATTGTACACATGTATAGACAAACATAAAGGACTTCCAAATGTGTAAAAATATTTTGGGTGTGCCATTTAAAAATATTGATCAAATTCTAGTAGGGTGTATATAAACAAAATATTTTCCAAAAATAGACTTTTTATCTCTTATTCATAAACCACTTTTAACAAAATCTTTAACTTTCATAGTTTAGACGATATAAAAGCCCGACGAACTAATGAAACACCCTGTATACACGTTTATCAAACCACAAAAGGTAATAAACAATGGAGTAATAATAAAATTACGTTAACAAAATCCTATTTTAATAAATAAGGTCAATTTCTTGAACGTACCCGAGCTTCTAATCCTTCCGTCGCCCTGATTACAAAATACAATCTCAGTACAAATTCCCAAGATAAATTAATACGAGTAAGTCGAAGCTTTAATTAGGTGACGAGAAGAAAAAGAGGCCTTAATCGATTCTTTTTACTTTTCGTAATCTCAATCCTTTTATATCTGTTATCCTACAGCTGCACTTTACTTATGGACTATTGTTAAATTAATTTCTTTTAAATCTTCGGAACGTGCCATCTTCGTTTTTCTTTGGATCAGTAAGCAGATATCTACTTTATAGAAAGATTTAAATGTTATATCGAATGTAAAGAATATTTTAGGAGATTTTAAAATAATTTCACTTTACCAATAAGTAGGATTATTGGTAATTGTCTAGAAAGTTGCGACATTTTCGAGTTTAATGAATTTTAATATATGGAGGTTTTTGGGGGCACTGATTACGAATCAAAAACGTTTCGTTTTTGAGATATGCATTATCAATATTAAAAATCAAACTAACCCTATTTTAATCATAGTTTCTCCTTTTTTAAAAAAATTGAAACACTGAAATGGCCCACAACACTTTTTACACACCTTTTAAAACCCTGTTTTTTATTTATTTAACACCTTTTTTAAAATACATTGCAAATATTTTTCTCCTAAATCCTTTAACCATGCATAAACATTTTTATTTCTTTTAAAAGCTTTCACATGAGACTACATTTAAGGTGAAGATTTTAAAATAATATAAAAAAGGCATAAAACTAATAAAAAACCAAATTTTAAAATGGATTTTTTGATGGTAAATAGAGTATTATGTAGAAAATTAAATTTAGTGATACATCAAGTATTTTGTGCATTTTGTGCAAAAAAGAAGTGTTTAAAAAATGGTTATATAGAATATTTACTTGATAATGAATAATAAATGTCTTTAAAACGAAACGATTTTCAAAATAAAAGTACTTCGTGTTCAACGCCCCAAAAACCCCGTTTATCAAATTGGGTCAAAATCTGAGTTGCCGGAACATTTTAGACATTTACCGTAGGTTCTTTTTAGTCTTGGAACTTGACAACGTATTGTTCTTTTTAAGATGAATTAATAAAAAACACATTTTTTGGCTTAGATATGCACGAAATAATATTTTAAATTTACCGCTGATATGATTCTATCTTTAAACGCAGATGAAAACGGATTAAAAATAAATTTTATTTTTTACTGAACTAAATCTATTCAATTTAAAAAGATTCTAAAATAATAATAAAAAATATTTTTAATTTAAATGACATATTTAAATAACCTGTCCTAAACCTTTATAGGAACTAAAGAAGACAATATTGGAACGTTAGATGGGTGGTTTTACCCTAAGTGTATCCCTAAGTAATGAGCCAAAATTTAACCGAAGAATTTTGAGGTTAAAATATTGCGATTTAAGTAAACTTAACTTTTTTAATCTTTTGACATCCCACGAAGGTCTATGCCTAAATACCAGAGTACCGTGGGTGTCGGGTTATTAGATGTTAAACCCATCGTTCCCCCTGTTCCGTCAACGTTGTCCAAGCACTGAAACATGCAGTTGCATTTCACAGCACCTTTTAGACAACGCGGTAGTGCCACCACGGTCGTTATTTATAAATAACTACTACCTAAATATGTCTCCCCGCTGGGAATCGAACCGCCGACCTCTGGCTTCGAAGATCAAAGCTCTGTCTACTAGGCCACGAGGGAGAGAACTTACCTTAGTACAAATGGTGATATTAACTGAGATGCAGGATGTCAAAGTGCTAATGATGGTTTTATTTTTTTTTATACGTTTTGATATTGTAATAAAATTCTGTATTTAGGGTTTTTCTAACTTAAGCTATTTATATCTAATGTTAGTTTTTAGAGGACACTTCTCAAACTACTTGGATTTTTTTAAGACGTCGCAATTTTTTTGTATGTATCATGCGAGGCGCGCTTGTGGTTGCTCCGGTTGTATCGGCAGTGTCGATCACCGGAGTAAAGCAGTGAAAAGCGCCTATAACTTGGATGGGTGACCGGGCCGTTGTCGGTTTTGGGCAACGGCACGCGGTGTTCTGCTCGGGCGTAATCGACCGAAGCAGCAACCTTCCAAGTTATGGAATGAATGGTGTGTGAGAGAAGTCAGGGCACAATAAACCTTAAGGCTGCAGTACACCACCTAGGGGGGGCGACAGTCGAAACCTTGGTGGAATGACCCCGAAAGGGTGGTAAAAAAACCATCCGAGTAATTATTAAACTCTCCCACGATTTTTATACAAAAAGGTAAACTTTGTAAAATTCATTTAAATCAGATATTCGCCATTAAGTGATTTGGTGCAACCCAAAATTCCTTTAAAAACAGCGTATTAACCATAACTACATTTGCTTCATCATTAACGAATAATTTATTGTATAGAAAGAACACTTTATAATCGTAACTTCATTAATCTTAAAAAAAAACACACAAAAAGTTTTAGGCATTTAAATCGGCAGGGTTGTCTCCTCGGCGGCCTTTGCTAACTTTTCTTTATGATATGCCGCTTGATGCAGCTGTTTGTTTTCGGCGCGGTGCTGTAAAGGATAGCGGCGCCTTTCCGTAAAATAGTCCGATTGCAAGCGGCCTTGTTTCTTGTTTTTTTTTATGTTTTTTAAAGGGTACAAAATTTGCAATTTTAAAATGTTCTCACATATTTACCCATATACTTCTCGTTGCACTAAACCACTTAAATGCAAATATCTTGAAAAAGCATGCTCGAAGTTAATCTTTTTTGTGTAGAAAGCATGGCAAAATTTACTGGGTAACTTAAATTGTACATACAAAGTGGCATAAAAAAATTGGGACGTTTTAGAGAAATTTAAGGTAGTGTAGGTTGCGTATCCTAGTTAACACCTAAAAAGTAACATAAGGTATAATAAGCTTATGTCAAAAAACCCCTACACACCAAGATTTTTTAAAATATTCAAAATGTATTAAATATTATCGAAATAATTTGAAAATATTTTTAAACTTGAACACCTATATCTTAGTTAATAAAAACTTTTGTACTGAAGGGATTTTAGTTAAATTGCAATATGTTAACTTCACAATTGTCCAGCTGAATTGTGGCCCCTTAATTAGGGACCACCTAGAAGAAACACCCGATATACATTGTGTGTTAAAGTCAGGACCGCCTTCCAACTTTAAAATTGCTCGGTATATTTTCATTAAAATTTGAGAACTTTAGTAAGTAACATAAACCAAAGGGCAAGAAATGACAGCTATAAATGTTAAACTGAGAGTTAGGCGCTAGTTAAAAGCGGCCAGTTAAACCTAACTTTAAACAGACACCTATAACGTATGTCCTAAAAGTTTTGGCACAAAACTCATTGTCTTTAATTTTAACAAAAACAAAATAATATCAAGTTGCCTTTGAAAACAAAAGTTTATTTACTTTATTTACTGTCAGTTGAGATTTATTTATTTTGAAGTTTTCGCTTTAAGATGTCGTATAAATTAGAAATAAGAAAAAGTATCTACAAGTTAGTTGGGCGGATACCCAAAGCTGAAATCTGTCGAATATTCCAGAATGAAAACATTTCACGCAGAACCATTTATAGAACAATAGCGGAGTGCGAGCAGGGAATACCATGTCTGAATCTCCCAAAAAGTGGAAGACCACGTGCATTTACCGCACAGAGGTCAGAGAGATTGGTGAGAAGAGCAAAAAACCAGATTGGAATGTCAACGAGGAGACTGGCTAAGCAATACAGATCTTCTAAGAGTGCGATATCGTTGGAATTGAGGAGGAATGGTCTTAAATATCGAAAGAGACGTAGTGCCCCAAATACTCTCAAGCGCAGCTTTTTCGTATACCAAGATGTTGTCGTCAACTGAGGCGGGTACATTTTGCCAATGAAAAAATCATTATTTTAGATGACAAAAAGTATTTCACTTTGAGTAATTCTGATATGAAGGGAAACAATGGATTTTATACGGACAACGTAGAGGAATGCCCTGACAATGTTAGATACAAACATAAGCGAAATTTGCAGATAAAATCCTTGTCTGGTGCGCAATTTCTAACAGGGGTGTATCCCGACCTTTTGTGGGAAGAGTGGGTGAAGCTTTGAATAGTCAGAGCTATATTGATAACTGCCTTTCCAAATTGCTTCAGTTTGTCCGCGAACATCATGCTAATGACGATATCATGTTTTGGCCAGACCTAGCATCATGCCATTACTCAAGAGATACCCAAAACTGGCTTCGACAACACCACATACCTTTTGTTCCCAAAAACGATAATCCTCCAAACTTGCCGCAGGCTCGCCCAATAGAGGATTTTGGGCTATACTGTCTAGAAAGGTTTATCATGGAGGCCGGGAAGCACAAGATGAGGAACAATTAAGACGGCGAATTTACGAGAAATTAAGAGAAATTGAACTGAATTCCGTCAGGACCTCATGAGAGACATTCGAAGAAATTTGCGTCTGGTAGAGCAGAATGGGCCACTCACATAATTCGATAGTATAGTTTAGTTAAGTATTGAGTTGTAATTTATGATAACTAGTTAGTGTTTAAATAAATTTCTTCATTAAAAAAAAACCGATAAATATTGTGTGCCAAAACTTTTAGGACATACGTTATTAGAGTCTGTAAAGTATTGAAAAATAATGTTTTACTTATTTTTAATTACTTGAAACCTTATTTATTAACAACGTTCGCAAGCACTCTACAAAACTTCCTTTATTAGCTTTTCCCAACACTAAACAAACACTAAACTTTTACAAAACTAATTTTTCAATTTAAATGCAAGCACCAATTATTTGACTTTAATATCCATTAAATTTTACATAAAGCAAAGGAATATTAAATTTCAAATTTATGATTGAATTTCTTAAAAGTCAATTTTAAAAAGGAACTAGTGTAAACAGTTTAATTTTCTTGGACGAAGGAAATAGTTTATTTTTTGTTTTTATCGGTCAATATTGTATAGCGTTTGATTAAAACGGCATAATTTATGCAAAAATTAATTTCTAAATTAAATTTGAAATTTTATTTTTATGATTGGAATAAAATAGAGCACAGAAAAAGCATTAGTATAAATATTTGAAAAGGTAAAAAACTGCTTTTTATTTATTTTAAATTTTAATCTTTATACAAGTTTAAAGTCGATCTTTTGTAAGAAAATCCATATACCATATGTATTTTGGCATATTTTTAAGGGCGGATGTAATTTCGACCAAGTTTAGACCAGGTACTAAATAACGTATGTACTTTCGACCAGAGGTAAAATGGTGCGGGTTATCTTATATGTATTTTCGACCAAAAGGATGCAGGTGATATTTAAGAATATAAAAGATCGTCTCATTAATGATCCTTCACTCACAGAAAGGCTTTCCTCTCTTGCCCATCGTTGGGCTGTGGGAGATTTATCGCTCTTTTATAGGCACTTCCATGGCTTCTGCTCTGAAGAATTGTCCAGTATAGTTCCTCCACTCACGGTTCCCAACAGAGAAACTCGTGGTTCCACGCGTATGCTTCCTTCGTTCTTTTATCCCCAGAGTTTCTAGATTTTGGAACCTGCTGCCCGCGGAGGTCTTTCCTTCCCCCAAATATTCAAGTATTTAAGTCCCGCGTCAACAAACTCCCTCTTACCTCGCTTAAGACACCCACGGCACATTAGTATTTAGGCTTTAAGCCTTTGTGGTTTGTCCAAAGATAAAGATAACTCCGGTCAACACTATTTCTAGGTGAGAATTTTACTTATTAAATTTTAGTTTTTCCTACGCCAAAACTAGAAAATATATAGCAATTTTTCACGATTTTGACAAATATCGATTATTTTTAAAAAGGGTGTAATATTAATGATAAAAGTGGGAATAGAATTCTTAAGTGGGTTTATAAATGATGCATTAGTCCTAGTTAAATTAAGGAGTAAATAATTAATAGTTTAAAAACTAAAAAACACGCTTTTATATGCAACCGAACTAAAAATTAGAAAATAATTTTTCATTAAAAAAATATTGTCATTTCATAGTAAAAAGCGTGGGGTGCATTTTACTATTTTTTCATAACTTTTCCATCATAGATATTTGCAAATATAATAATTATAACATTTAATATTTTTATCACCCCACGCTTTTTACTATGAAATGACAATATTTTTTTAATGAAAAATTATTTTCTAATTTTTAGTTCGGTTGCATATAAAAGCGTGTTTTTTAGTTTTTTAAACTATTAATTATTTTTCATTTTTTAGTTTCTGCTACTCTTGACAAAATGGCGGAAAAAATTTTTAATGAACAAGAGTGGCAAATTTTAAAATTTTTCCAACAGATTGCAACTCACTAAAAAATTTCTTCTTCATTAAGTAGCAAAGTTTGAAATTTTGCCAACAGATGGCAATCCAGGCAATGTTTGGACCGTTGCCAATATATTGCAACCCACTAAAAAATTTCTTCTTCATTTAATAGCAAAGTTTGAAATGTTGCCAACAGGTGGCAACCTAGGTGTTGTTTTTATATTTTTATAATATAAAGGAAAATTTTTTTCCTGGCGATCCAAAAAAGAATGTTAATTTTTATTAATTGCACATTATGTATTATGTATACATTACACATAATGTAATTTTTATTATGGAATCCTTGAACTCATGGTGCAACTAACCCTATATTTTTATTGTTCATAAAAATTGAACACCCATGGTGCAACTAACCAAATTGTGTAAAAACTAAAAAATTTCTTCTTCATTTAATAGCAAAGTTTGAAATGTTGCCAACAGATGGCATCCTAGGTGTTGTTTTTATAATATAATGGAATTTTTTTCCTGGCGATTCAAAAAAGATAACGGGATACTGTTTTTAAATTATTGCATCTTCATCGGTCCTTGACACGTGTGCAAAGTTTCAAAGAAATCGAATAGCTGGAAGTTGGTTAAAATTAGGCTCAAAGATTCCGTTACATAGATAGATAGATAGATAGTTACAACCCAAGTTAATAAAAGCGTGTTAAAAAAGACTTGGTTACCAGCACTAACCATTTGTAAGTGTGTATTAGTCTTAAGTTAAATTAAGGAATTTAAAAAAAGGCCTTGCTTACAAGAACTAACCATTTGTAGTTTCTTAAAACTGTTTTAAATACCTTGTCGGTAGCCTTACCGTAGTACTGTCAGGTAGGTATACAATTCAATAATAAAATGGTAAATTTTATCAAAACACATTCTATGGCCCTTACATCCCCGATCGAAAATGTAAACTGTATTCATTCATATATCGTTCTGACTTAAGGACTTCGATTATATTGCCTCCAATAAATCTTCCTACCGGCCGGCAGGGCCGGAGTAGACTTTTACTTTTACATTGAGAAGCAATTGAAATATTGATAGATACATATAAATTGTCTAAAAATATGTAAAAATGTGTAAAGAGGTATGTAGTTAGTATTTCTAAACATAATTTTGGGTACTAGGTAACTTTTATTACAATTTGAATTTTTAAGGAAATAATATGAATAATATGGTTACCTACCTAATTAAGTAAAGGTATAATGAAAACTACTTGGCCTTTTGTGTAATTTGATAAATAGGTAAAGGTAGGTACCTTAAAAATAAATTTCGGTAGGCAAAAATCAATTGTAATAAAAAAAAGGTATACCTTAATTACCTATACCTACCTGAATTTTTTCAAAAGGAGTTTGGGTATATTTATGCCCTTAGAACAGTAAATGGCTTAGTATTTTCCAAAATGTGGCGAACGTGGAGTGAATCTGACGATGAAGCAAGCGACAACGAGCAGCAAGCAAGTAGTACAGCAAGCAGCAAGAGAAAGCATCTTTCTGTTGATGCTAAAGAAATTGTAAAGAATGTATATTCAACTTTAAGAAACGATGTTTCCATACAAGCAGCTTTGGAAGAAACGTGCAGGTTAACGAAAATACCAAAGTCTACCATACGCGATATTGTTAAAAACCGATAGTCATGAGAAAGAAAAGATGCGATTCTGGTACTGCTACAAAACTTGATGTAAGTGATAAAGACCTAATTCGACGAAAAATCTATAAAATGTATGAAGAGCAAAATATACCAACATTGGACACCTTAATGAAGAGACTAGAAATGGACGAAAGTGGCATACAGTGTGGCAGAACAACATTGTGGAAGACTGTGAAAAACTAGGATTCAAATTTAAGAAGATCGACAAAAAACAAGTGCTGATGGAATCGCAACGACTACGGAAATGGAGATTAGAATATCTTACGAAAATAGATATGTATAGAAGTCAAGGAAGGTCGATTATTTACTTGGATGAAACGTGGTACGATACCCATGACACGCCATCAAAAGGTTGGGACGATTCAAGTGGTAAATGTAACACAAAAGCACCATCCAACAGAGGTAAGCGGATAACAATTATACATGCGGGATCAAAAGACGGATGGGTTCCAAATGCTTTATCACTGAGTGCAAAAAATATAAAAGACTCTTCTCTTGACTACCATGACGACACAACTGCACATTTATTTGAAGACTGGTTTAAAAATAAGTTAATTCCCAATATTCCCCCTCAAAGTGTTATTGTTATGGATAACGCTAGCTATCATAGTAGGCAATTAAACAAACACCCTTGTTCGAGTGACACCAAAGCAATTATTCAAGAATTTATGCACGCCAATGATATTTATTTTCATGAAAATTATTCAAAAAACAATTACTTGAAGTATTAAAATGTTTTAATATAGAGAAAAATATGTTTGTGATGAGTTTGCAAATAGCATGGGACATTCAGTTTTAAGGCTTCCACCATATCACTGCATTTTTAACCCTATAGAACATATTTGGCATCAATTGAAATCGCAAGTTAGACGAAACAACAGTTCACCGACTTTAAATAGTTTTGTATTAGGCATTATCACCAGGGAAATAGATAAAATACCAGTAAATAGTTGAAGCAACAGCGTAGATCACGTAATTAAAGTTGAACAATCATATACCACACTTTCAAGTAATGTTAAGGAGTTAATTATACAGTTAGGGGATGATAGTGATAGTGACACTGATTTAATTGAATAGGTCCTAATAATAATTATAAGTTGTAATATTTTTAGATACTTTTCATTTTATATTGTATATTGTATTTTTAAAAGCTTTTTATTTATTTATTTTTTTAAATGACTAAGTAGGTAGTATCCCTAGGTATATTTTATAAATTTTGTTCCTATTAATAATAAAATATGTGATTATCAATGTGTTTCTATTTTTAATTTCCTATAAAAAGTAAATTCCACCCTGTTCCGTTCAAATATTATAGCAGGTTAACACCTGGCTAAAGAGCCTGCCGACAATAGGGGACAAAAGGGTCGTTTATTGGCCTCTAGAAGTCAGAACGAAATATGTCTGAATGTGCTTTACATGTTCTTATCTGACCCTTTTTCTTGGGCAGGTAGAGGAAGGGATTGTGGTCACTTCTGGTTTTACAAGAAATTACGCGTTACACAATATTTTTTTCGAGGTAATTCCGAAACAGATTGTGAGATTGTTATATAGAAGGAACAGTTTAAAAATGTAAATTCGGTGCTCGCTGATAAGAAAAAAAATCACAAAAAAGTTTAAAGCAAATAAATCGGCATGCTTGTCTTCGCGGCCGCCTTTGCTATATTTCTTTTATGATATGCCGGTTGATGCAGCTGGTCATCGCACTATGGGATAGAAATTAATTTTTTGGTCAAAATTATGAAACTTACAATCTAACTTAAAATGCGGTGCTTTTTACTGGAAAAATATTATAAATTATTACAAATGCTTTTTGAAAACCTAAAACTTATTATATATTATTATAAATTTACACCCCCTTAATATTATTATTTTTATTGTACAAAATAAACTAAAATGTCAGCTTGTTTGGTTAATTTGGTAGTATTCTAATCAGTAATCCGATGATTATTATCTCATATGATATACAGGGTACGACAATAGGTATGATTTTTTTAAATGGAATACCCTGAATATTATATCACCACCAAAAAATCTTTTAAAATGCTTTCAAAAAATACTACATTTGATGTGTGTATCTCAATTAGTTTCGAAAATATGACCATCCAAATCTGAAAAATAATTTTAAATTATTCTTAGAAGCGTAATAGAGATACATCTTCCCATCTTTTTTATTTTTTAACGTATAAAATAAATAAAAACACTGTTTTATTGGGTAGATTCTGTAGAATCCATATCTTTTATCAGAATTATTTGATCTTTTAGGATATACAGTGTAGGACAAAACATAATAAATTTTATAATGGAAAACCTTGTAAATTATAAAAATATCTTGTATCTGTCCTTACACTCAGAAGTAGCAAAAAGTAGGAAGGCAATTGTAAGTACAAAAACTGATAAAGGAAAAGGTACAAAAATCTTTGACAAAAGTAGCGAGACTTCGCGAGACTGCATCGGAAACACAACAATAGCTCTTATTATTTAAACTCTTTTACTTTTTTAGTAAACAAGGCTAATAATAAATTAAGTAGATTACATGTTGTATATTTATGTTTACTTAAAATACATTTTTAAGTTTCTTATTACCCCAATAGAAGTCGTCATATCTTTTATAATTTTGTGTACATGTAGTTTGGAGTATCTACTTTGAAATACACAGCATGAGCCATTAAAATTTCAAAGTTGCTTTTTGGCCAAAATAATGGATTTCTATCCTATAGTGTATCGGCGCTTCGCTGTAAAGGATAGCGGCGCCTTTGTATAAAATAGTCCGATTGCAGGCGGCCTTTTTATGTTTTTTTTTTGTATTATTTTCAAAGGGTACCGAATTTGCGCTTTTAAAATGTTCTTACTATACTGTCAGGTAGGTATACAATTCAATAATAAAATGGTAAATCTTATCAAAACACAGTCTATGGCTCTTACATCCCTGATCGAAAATGTACATGTTCTTATTTGACCCTTTTTCTTGGGCAGGTAGACGAAGGGATTCTGGTCCAAAATAAACCCGCCGATTTTTGAATTTCTATCACTTTCGGTTTTACAAGAAATTACTCCTTACACTATATTTTTTTGTTAAATTATTTTCCAGGTAATTCCGAAACAGATTGTGAGATTGTTATACATTCCTACGCCTACTTGATTTTTTAAAGTTTTTTTTAAATATTGCCACAGTAGTGGTTATGATCTTATGCATACTAATTTAAGAATATTAAATAATGTCAGATGTCAGAAAAATATAATTACAAGGTTAAAGTACATAAAATCGTTAACCAAATTTTAGAGAGTCGCAATGAAGAATTTTCATTTACCAACATTAATAATAAGTATAAGTAGGGTATTAGATAGCATTGTATTAAAATAATAAAAATACAATAATAAAATTTGGTTTTATTGTTTTTCTTACGCTCGTAGAAAAAATAGCGTTCCTAACACGTGCCGAAAGTACCTTTTCCTCACTTGACTGCTTTGCCAAACTCTGCTACGCGTCTTTCGGTCATCTGCGTGCGCGTGCGGAAAAGTGTCATTTTTAGCACTAGTTAGAAAATATACTATATTATACAATGATACAATGATTTATTTTAGTATTTAACATTTACATGTTTTATAAACGTCATACTTAATTATTATTAAATTATTATCACAGACCTTTTTAGTCTATAAAAGCAACATACTAAACTTACATTTTTCTACAAAAACATACACATTACCATATCACAGTACTTCCTTTTTCTTTTTTAAAGTTTACAGTGGCTTAAAATTACAATAATTGACAACAGTCTAAAATCAAAAGAGTATATTCTACAATTCCGTTTACTTTTAAATTTTACTTATTTATTTTTTTTTACTGTTAACTTAATTATTTTCATATCACAGTACTATTGAGTTATTGATTATATTGAGGAGGCAATAAGGAGTGGCTTGCAAAGTTAAAATTTAAATATTCATTTATATTGTAAAAAGCATTTTCTTTTAAAATGATTTTTATCTCTTTTAGAAATCGATTCTGTGGTAATGCCCTAATAACTTGAGGTAGTGCATTGAAAAGGTTTATGCCATAATAATTTATACCGTTTCGGCTTGATTGCAACCTGAGATGTTTTGGTCGCAGGTTTTCCTGGTTTCTTGTGTTGTAAGAAAGGTAATTTGCATTTGTAGTATAGCCGTTGAGGTTTGCCTTGACATACTTTAGGCACTGCAAAAAGTATATACAAGGAACTGTTAGTATACCCAACCCCTAAATTTATCCCTTACATCATCTCTAAAGCGCAAGCCCAACATTATACGAATCACCCTTCTCTGAAGACCAAAAATGCGCTCTGTGTGGGAAGAATGTTCCCAGCATAAGAGACCATAGTTTATATTTGAATCAAATAAAGCATACTAGCTTGTTTTTAAGATGTCAACTGACACCTGTGCTGACAGAGAGCGCATGACATATATGTTCTTTGTAAGCTTGGTAGCCAGAAAATCCATGTGACCCTCCCAGGACAATTTTGAATCTAAATATATGCCAGGAAATCTCTCTTGAGATGAGATAACCTCATCTGCAAGTGGTCTATGAGAAAAAACACATGTTTGGTTTTATTATCATTTAAAATCAGTGCATTTTGGGTAAAACCAACCCGTTATTTTTTCCTGTGAATCGGAAAGATCTTGTTTTAGTAAGTTAAGGTCGCTGTTTGACAGTATAAGAGTAGTGTCATCCGCAAAGAGCACCAGGCAGAGATAATGGCAATATTTGATTTTCTTTAAAAGTAGTTTTCGGCATCCATCTTGAAAATAATTCACAGGTTGTAATATTATGATAGAGAAAAAAAAATTGCATGCATACAAGAGGAGTAAACAATGGGATATTTTAAATAGGAGAGTTGGTGGTAGTTAGTTGGTTGGTAGAAGTTTTTAATGTCTTTATTGGTGGGGCTGCAGCTGGTGCACTTACACCAGGCGACAAAAATTATTGGGTGACATTTTGCCAAATAAAGGGCGACAAAGTTTTTGAACTTAAAAACATTGATTCTTTAGAGGGAGACCTTTTTTGGCTCTTAAAATAGATTTATAAAGGAAAAAGTCACTGTAGAATACTTTAATAAAGGTGTATTAAAATACACTATAAGAAGTAAAATAAACCCACACTCATACTCATATAATTTCGATTCAATAAATTTTACTGCTAGA
Source organism: Listronotus bonariensis (assembly GCA_014170235.1). Taxonomy (NCBI): domain Eukaryota; kingdom Metazoa; phylum Arthropoda; class Insecta; order Coleoptera; family Curculionidae; genus Listronotus; species Listronotus bonariensis. The sequence goes on along the minus strand of JACEGR010003241.1, from coordinate 11,870 downwards.
TCTCTTGTTTACAAGGCAAAATGGCTTTTCTATTAAGTTTTATTTGTCTTTTTGCCTCCATTTTCACAAATCGGTGGCTTTCGATCGTCATATTGTCTCCCATTAATTTTCCACTGCATTAAATTTCAGTTCACTAAATTATTTTCTGTAGGTCTTTCTATTATTTTTATTCTTGTCGGAAAGATTTAAACGTATTCTGTTATCTCCGGTTTAATATATGTCGATAGATCAAAGGTTCGGGTATTATTTTTATTATAGCTTTATAGTAACGGATTTTGTGTGTCTCTTTTGTAAGAAAACCCGCGTGTCCATAAATTCGATATTTTATCCTTTTTAAGATTTAAAATATGATAATACTGAATAAACACATATTAAAAAGAAAGAAACACAGATTTTCTACACATTAAATGCCTTTAGCGTAAGTTTAAATATACCGGGTGATGCATCGCCGGGCGGGACATAGGAAATCCAATGTAATTTTTAATGGGGTCAATTATTGGCTTCTCTAATTATTTTAGAGAAAATTCTATTGAAGTTTATTAAAAAGCATGCAAATCTACGTACATAATAAAAACTTTAGATTTTTTGGTTAACCCGTTTGCTAGTTAGATGCTAATATATTTTTAAAAATTGTTATATTATTATCGCCTCATATTTATGAACAACAATAAAAATACCAGTTAGCGTGACATAACGTTGTCATTTTGAAATTCAGTGCTTTATTATTATCAAAAAACTGTAGAGCAAAAAGATAAACCCTAAGTTATACTACTGAAGAAAAAGTATTGATGATTAAATGGTACTATTAAGGAAATAGTTACCAAAAGGTGTCAGACATGTTCGCTGCTCATTATCCGAATAGACCGATACCCGAAAAATCAACAGTCAATTGGACTATCAAAAAATTTAAGACCAAAGGCACAGTGATAAATAGCTGCATATATATATAGGGAGTATCAAAGAGAAGAAAATGTAAGAGATGATAGAGACTTGGAAATTTTATTGCACGTGGAAGAAAATGAAGGGAAGGTGAGTACAAGGAAACTTTAGGATATCATAGGAAAAGATCAATCAACAGTGCTCCGGATTTTGAAAAGGCATAAACACATTTTATACAAATATAAAAGACATTAAGAGCTAAGGAATTGGGATAAAATACGATGGCAGGAATTTTGTTTTGACATGATGGAAAGGGCAAACATGGACAGGGAATTTTTAAGAAATATTTGTTTTACTGATGAGTGCACATTTACGTTAAACAATGAACCCAATCATCAAAATTATCGATACTGGAGCAAAGAAAACCAACACAGATTTGTCAAAACGAGGACGCAATATTCATAGAAAGTAAATGTTTGGGCAGGGATTTTCGGACAACATATTATCGGACCATTTTTTCTTAATCAAAATTTGAATGCAGAATTTTATTTGGAACTACTCGAAGGACTAATTTTACCCGCTTTAAATGATGTTTCCAGGGAAAATCAGGAAATTTGGTACCAAATGGATGGCTGCCCGGCACATAATACCCTAGCTGTTCGGGAATATTTACACAATGCTTTTAATGGAAATGTTATTGGCCTACATCACACCATAAATTGGCTATCCTAGTCGCCTGATATTTCGCCAAATGACTTCTTCCTCTGGCGCCATTTAAAAACCATGATATAAAGGACAAAAATTACTCTAATCTAGATAAGTTAAAAAATGCTGTTTCTGCAGAATGCAATAAAATTTTAATTTACCAGTTAGCCAATGTAAGATATATACAAACTTTAAAACAAGGCTTTACTTACGTTATTAAACTTTGTTTTACCAAAAGTTAAAATTAAAACTAATATATATTTTACCGTTTTCATAATAACCCTTCAACATTTTGTTTTTCTTAAATATCTATGTTCTTTAAATTTGGCACTTAGCCTGTTTGAACCGGACACCCTTCACTTACTTTCAATTATTTGCACCACAAAAGCTCAAACATCTAGAATAATCTGCGGTACCTTTAAAAAATGTAAACAAATGAATTATCAATGGCCCTACCTTTAACTTTTTGATACATACTAAGGTGAGTGAAATGCACTACCTGGCGCTGTAATGACTATTTTTCTTTGGATGTTAAGGCAAAGATTAATAATAGTTTAACCAGATCAGACAGTCAGACAAGGCAAATAAAATATGACAGAGATAGAAAAAGGCGTCCGTGTTAAAGGGACAAAGCACGAGGCCGGGCAATCATATTACTATGAGACGTTCGTTACATATATTTATCTTTGTTTACCTTGGGTCTTCTAACAAGGAACGGGTAGTGCGAGTAGGTACCTGACTCTCGAGGGTTGATCGAATTTTTAAAAGACGGTCGACGACAATCATATTTTGCCTTGTGCTTGCTGTGGTCATAGTGGCAACGTAGGAATTTTTGTGCAAGTAGACATTTGAAATTAGTTTTGTGAAATTATGGAGAGTAAAGACAATAACAGGCGTTGTAAGAAATGGTGCATTGTAAGGAAATGCAAAGCAAATACCTATGTAGTTATTTTTTACCCTTAACAAAACTCCTTTTACTCCTCTCCAATGCATTTTAAAAAATAAACAATTTAGTTTAATTTCTCTAGTAGGGAAAAGAGTTTTTTTTATGATGCTCCAGCTAGTACAAATAACTATTACTTACCTAAGGACAACCTTTTTATTGATAATTTTATGAAAGAACGTTATTCTTTCTGCATATTTTAAAGCTTAAATAAATCATGCTTAAAAACTGTCAAAACAGCGAAATGTTACACAAGCGCTTAGGGCCGTACGCAGAAAGTTATTTTAGGGGGCAACAGCCAAAAAGCCACAACCAAAAAAAAGGACACCAGGTAAGTAAACAAAGCGGCCTAGGCTTGTTGTAACAAAAAAAGGACTACGTAGGCGCCACCTTAAGCAAAGAATCCATGTTTGAGAGGTCTTTTTGGGCTCCTGGGGGGGATGATTGCAATTGCCCCCCTGTGTTCGGCTTTGCAAACGCTCGTTATCGCTAAAAAAGTGTTATTCTTTTAAATGAAGAAGATTGCATATATTTAAAAGTTATTTTTAATCCTAAACATCTTTTCTTTATAAACATTTTGATATTGTAAAAATAAAATACTTCTCTTTTAAGCAAAATTTATATATTTTGAGATACTTTATATAACGCTAACACAAATATCAATTAATGATTGCATTTCAGGTTTTAGACTATGCAGATCTTTTTATTAAGAATAGCTTATTTTTGTAAAATAAAAACTTAAAAAGGTTTCCGTATGGTGTGAACTTAAATAAACGCACTGTTTTTAGAAAAATTACGCCTTTTAATCTAGGGGATAAATTAAGACAAATTTTTGTTGAACTCCCAAATTTAAATTGTATGTAAATAGCGTTTTTCTCGGGATACAAAAAAGCTTGGGTGGCATGGGCGAAACTATCTTTTTGTTACTCTATATATATTTACAACGCTAATTTTTTTAGCGATTCTATGGCTTTTAAAAACCTTACAATTTACAATACTATATTTATTGTCTTATTGCCTATCTTTTACTATAAAAACTAATCTTTTTTGTTAATCAAATTTTCTTAACAGGATAGTAAATAAATGAAAAATGTTCAACTGCAAAGTTACGACTTTTTGAAAACTGTTTGTTTTGGCAGAAATATAAAAAATATCAAATATTTGGATTTTGCTGTGGCCGACTTGCTGGTGTATCTTAAAAAATTGGCGGACACATAACGTGTTTGCCATTATCAGTGTTTGTTTCCCTTAATCCATATTATACCTATTTTACCTTTTTTAGAACAAGCAATGAATATTCACTGGTAATGTAACAAAACTGTGCAAATTTTTATTAGATGTGATGCGGAAATGTCGCCACAGTTCAAAATAATCGTTTTTTTTTTCAATTTACGATAAATGTGGTTCCGACGGACGCATTTTCAAAAACAAATGTTTATTAAAAGAAAAGTCCTATTTTAATCTAAATAATATTACCTTAAAATATTTGTAGCAAATTTAGAAACATCCTGTATACCTTGCAGTATCAATATGGCTTTATTTAATATCTTACACAATATTTTCATATCATCATATAAAGCAGAGCAAATAAAGACGTTTTAAATCTCAACTCACGTAAAAATATTAAATCGGTAAAGAAATGGCAAGCAACACCAATTTGCAGTATCAATATGGCTTTATTTAATATCTTACACAATATTTTCATATCATTATATAAATCAGAGCAAATAAAGATGTTTTAAATCCCAACTAACGTAAAAATATTAAACTGACAAAGAAATGACAAGCAACACAAATTCTTTAAAAACCAACGTAAGCAAGTAATGCCGGCAACATTGGCGCGTCCAACAATATGGCTCAAGGCCAATGGGAGAAGTCGGCGAAATCCTTTGAAGTTTCGTCGAGTGTCATCTCTTGTTAAAACATATTTACTCTTTGGTTAAGGTGTAGGATTATTTGCACCGTACTACTCTACGGCTTCACAAAATGTATTATAAATTCCAAATAAAAAAAAATTCAATGTAATTTTTCCTATAGTATTGTTGTATTTACAGGATTTTGTTACACCTAATAATATCTAAACCATTATAAAATATAGTTAAACGGATTTTTTAAAGTATTTATTTTAACGTAAACTCAATACCGTGTGCATCATTATACTGAATCCGATTCAACCGATCGGGTAAAACTTGGAAACGTGTTCTAATTGGTTGATTTAAAGGTTTCGTTCGAAATTGACCAATCAGAATACGTTCCTAAGTTTTATCCGATCAGTTGAATCGGATTTAATATAACGATTTTCACGAACTTATTGTCAATGTAATTAAGAACTCTGTACATTTACTTTATTGCAGGTCTTTTTCGAAGAGTCATTTTGTTAAGCGGTACAGCTCTTAGTCCTTGGTCTACAGTTCACAACGCGGACAGTCTAAGACTCAGTGTGGGAAAACAAATGGGCTGCCTTCCTCAGGACTCCAAGGGCGACGATAACGAAGACATTGCTTCTTGTATGAGATCGAGGTAAAAATATTATCTTTATACACTGCATATCTAACATGTAAGGGTCCTAAATTAAAGCATAATTTTTGGTCAATAAAACAACGACAATGTTGTATTATAGCAATTGCAAAAATTGATAACCCGAAAGAAAAAAATATACAGGGTGGCGCCTTGCAACGTATAGCGAAAACTAAAAGAAATAGTAAATCATGGCTAACTTGATTCGTTTCGGAGATACAGAGTTTTTCAAATTTTGTTAATTTGGCTAGGCACTTTGCTTGCTATTAGAGATAGAAAATAAATATAAATAGAAAAGTTTTAGGAATTTTTACGTAGAATTTAGTGAAGTAATTTATTTTTAAATTTATAAGACAAAGTTGTTTTTTATGGGACACCCTGTATATTTTATTATCAGTTAAGTGCTGTAAAAAGTACTACTTTTTTTTAAATAGTTTCGAAAATGTATCCATCAACAGAATTTATTTTATAAAACACCCTGTATATTATATTACCATTACAAAGATATATTAAAAGGCTTTAAGAAAATACAGCATTTAATATGTCTATCTCTTACAGTTTTGAAAATATGACCATCTATATCTAAAAAATTGTAGATATGTATAGTTTTTAATAAACACATAAGATTTGAAAGCTTGTATTTTTAAAACTTTTAAAATTGAATTACTTTAAATGTCGTGTTTTTTTTTTTTAAGTCTGTCTTTAAAGTTTCTTTTTAATAATACTACAACAAAGAGAGTGTTTTATTTAAAAAAAATAGATTTTATTATCAAATTTTTGATGATGGCTATATTGCCGAAACTGTGACAATTTAAACACATTAAGTGTGGTGTTTTTTACGGTTAGGGAAACTAATTTTTGTGATAATATATACAGGGTTTTTTACTAAAAAAACTTTGTGTTATAACTTTAAAATAAAAGGCAACAGAAAAAAATTTATGTACGCCACTACATTCCACGCGACACTTCCAAACACTCTTCTATTTACAACTTTTTGTATCTCTAAAAACAAAGGAGTTATAAGTGCCTGACCAAATTGACAAAATTTGAAAAATATTCTGTATCTCCGATACGAATCATGTTAGCCAGCATTTAGTTTCACCACTAAATTTTTTCAATAATTAAAATCGAGATCGTTTAATCAGATTTGTACTATCATTTTTAGTTTTCGCTCTACCCTGCAAGGTCAATAAAAAGGCACCACACTGTAAATAAGCAATTTAATCTAATCCGCTACACGGCAGTAACAGTTCGAGATCCGAATAGGAGGCGACCTTCACCCATCTGTTAACAGGATAAACACTGTTTTATATTAAAAATAGTATTGAAACAAAGGTATGAGCGTAGGGTGGCCTAAGAAAATTGGGTCAAGGCCATATTCAATTTAAAAAAATCACCTGACACACCTTGTATAATGGCAACTCCTATAGTTTTAAATACCTAAGTATGCTAGTTATTAAACTATATATAAAATCATTAATAAAAATCAGTATGGCTTTCAAAAGGAATTGTCCACCGAAGATGCTATTGCTAAAGTGACAGCATTCTTGTACGATGCGGTTGATAGGAAAATGCCAACTTTGGGTGTGTTCATTGACCTTGCAAAAGCTTTTGATACTATTAGTCACGAAATATTGCTAGAAAAGCTGGAACGCCTAGGAATACGCGGTAACGCGTATGGACTTGTCAGGAGCTATTTAAGTGAGCGGCAGCAGGTGGTGGAGATTGATGGTGTGCGCAGTGGGCGGCAAGCGGTGGCCTGCGGTGTTCCACAGGGAACAGTGCTCGGTCCTATCCTTTTGTAATTTATATTAATGAACTTTTTTCCTTGGAATCCGTGGGTACTGTGCTGTCTTTTGCGGATGACACCGTCGTTCTCTATACTGGAGATTCTTGGCATGTGGTGAAGCAATTGGCCGAACATGATTTACATAACATATTTGAGTATTTTAATTCAATTAAGTTGTCGGTTAATTTTACAAAAACAAAGGTTATACCTTTTACTTCCTATGAACAACATTTGCCAGCCACGAATTGCCTAAAAGTCGATGGTGTGTCGCTGGTTTTCGCGTCTTCAATAAAATATTTAGGCATTTATATAGATTCTTTTCTTAAGTGGGACGTACACGTACAAAGTATTGTTAAAAAACTACGAAGGCTCATGTTCAGATTTTACCAATTTCGTAACTTTCTGGGACATCATCATCTAAAAATTTTATATTATGCTCTTGTAGAATCTATTATTCAGTATGGGATTATTGGTTGGGGAGGTATAAGGGAGTGTCACCTTAGGTCGCTTAATGTCATTCAGAAAAGAATTATAAAAATTATTTTTCAAAAACCCTTTAGATATCCTACCCATTTGTTGTTCTCTGAGTCGCTTCTGATGGACGTACGCCAGATATTTGCAAAAAAACTCTTCTTTTTCTATATAAAAATCCCCAAAATCTTAGACCACTATACCATAACTACGAAACCCGCGGTAGAATGGCAAATGCTGCTGTTCCGCCACGTACCAATAAAACTATTGGCCAGAGAGGTTTTTCTTATCTAGGGCCAAAACTGTGGAATATACTGGCAAAAGAATTAATAAGTTTAAACTCTATAAAAGCTTTTAGTAGAAAATTAAAAATTTGGATACTGTCGCAGGACAGACATATTATTAATAATATTGTTAATTAAACTGTGTCGCCCGAACGTTCTTTTCTTTGTTTTTTTTTGTGATTTTTTTGTTTCTGGTATGTTTAATTCTGATTGTTGTGGTTAATTTTTGTTAAAAGTTATAAAAATGTGTTTTAATTTTGTTTATTTTTATTTACTTGTGTATATCAATTATGGTCTTTAATTGTAAAAGGAAATATAATTTTATTTATTTAGTTTTTATTGATTTATAAGTTATTTTTGTAAAGATTGTTATTAGTTTATAAGTAATTTTTTGTATAGATTATAAATAATTAGTCTTTAATCCATTAGGAGGAGAAATTAGGCCAGCCCATAGACAGGTCTTTAAATAGACCTATTTGGGCTTTCTGGGAAAGTTTTTTCCCGGTTCTCCTGTTTTTATTGCATGCAAATCACTTATGTATAATATTTTATTTTATATATTTTTTTGTATTTTTTTCTGTATGTAATAAAAACCTTCATTCATTCATTCATTCATTTGTATAACGTTCGGGGTTCTTCTAGTGCATTGTCTAAAAGGTACCGGAAAATAAAATATTTGCATGTTTTCATACTAAGGCAACGTTGGTCGTACTGGGGATAAAATTAGGAGATAGGTAAACCAATAAAATAGATAGGATAATGTAATACAATAAATACAGTGCGGGCCAAATTAAACTTGCACACTTTTTAACTAATAATAAATTTTAACCTGTTGCGCCAATCTTTTTCGTTTTTGAGGGGCTAATAGGTAGATATGTTTTCTTTAGGTTTGCCAATTTTGGTTAAATATATTTTAACATGACTGGACTTACGGAACTTTTTCCAAAATGGTGCATTGAACTTCGTTGCAAATGCTATATATATTTTTTTAAGAAAAAAACAAGAGAATAAAGCATGGAATGGAAACACTGATCTCGATGGATTGCCAATGGTATAACCTGTGCGAAACAAAAGTTACATTTCATGGGCGAAAAAACCGGTTTGTGCGCAAACAAGATGAGGGTAAACGAACCCGGCGCCAAACAAACTATCCGCATTATGGGAAAGAATTTGTTGACGGCGTCCTGGTTTTTGTTCGAAGTACGGTAGCTAATGAGCGTTACGGTCAGACCGCGGACGAAGGGTACGGGGTGCCAGTGTTTGTATTTTGCCACAGATTTTAAGTGCGCATGTTCGTCCACCCACTGCGCGATGTCGTAAAAATCCGAAAAATGCTTCTTGCCACTGCGGATCTAAATATAGGTTATCTATGAATAAAAATCGGGAATATCCAGTGGCTTACCATATTTTTTCCAACGCCAATAAAATGTTGTGCTGTATACCAAATTGTAATAAAATAATTTGAGTGATATTACAGATAATATAAGACGAAGATATTTTTTAAAAACTTTTAAACTTTTTTTCTTAAAATTTTCTAGGAATTCACATCCGTAAGAATTACCATTTCATTTTGAAGCACCCCGCAAATTTATTAATTTTTTTTATTAATAGAAGAAGTCACCATATTGATTTATTTTAATAATTCCTACGGATAAGAGTTTAAATTTAAGCTTGGTTATCAAAATCCGTATTTACCCTCAAATACACACTCAAATAATCCGTCAGATGCAAGTAATTTGCCAAAATGCAAAATTTATGGAATCCAGAAGCAAGCTTGGTTCAATTTCAAGATGTGCACATGCATGTGATGAATATGCGGCGAGATAAGTGGGTTAGGAAATCAGATTGTGTGAATATTATACGTAGATTAGAGAACGGTTAATGTTTAAACACCGTGTCAAATCAAATGGATAGAGTTCATTAACACGTTTATAAATTTACACTTTACAAAAAAAAATACAAAACTGGTAAGTTAGTGCGTATTTGAAGCGTATAAAAGCAAAATTAAATAATATTTAACAATAAAAAAAAACTATACTAGGTGTTTCTAACACATGGTTTCCCCTATAAATTTTTTTATACAGGGTGATTCAAAAATCGATCACGAAACTTAAGGGGATGATTCTACTTGACAAAATAAGGGTAGAGCTTCATATAATTTTTTTTTGATGTCATTCGTTTTCGAGTTACAAGCCGTCAAAGTTCAATTTATATTTTGTTCTTTTTTTGCCATATTGCATTTATTTTTTAATCAATCCAATTAATATTTGGCACACAAATCGAGCTTTGCAGATTGTAAAATTTTACGACAAAAGTACATTTTTTAAATACCGCCAGAGGGCACTTTACCTAAAACTTAAAATTTATTTACATCATAATTTTTTTATTTTAACAGATATCGCAAAGCTGGTGGCGCCATTTTATAGACAATCAAAAACTTAAACAATAAGGTACTTTTTATTAAAGTCGATAAACCTCACGATCTAGGCACCAATAAACATCAAAGTAACTCAATTGACAAACTTTACACAGTGATTTTACAACAGAAAATAAGAAAAAAACTTTATATAAACATATGTCCTAAACGTCTTAGTTTTTGAACTACGGTGGGTTAAATATTTAAAAAAAAAATTTTTTTAGTTTTGACTAAAAATAAACCTTTTTAGTTTAATAGTTATCGCACTTCGGCAAATCTAGATTGTGTTGCAGGTAGTTTGTTCAAGTAGTTCTTTTAGTTGTTTAACTACTTGGTTTCTGATTGATTGTACTTATTTTAGGAAGCATTTGCTCCTCTTGTTTTATATTTCTTTTTATGTGTAGCATTTATAAAAGCGTGTATATTGTGTCCCAGGATAGGTGTTAAAAGAGGGCAAATCAAAGGACAAATGCACTAAAAATGTTTGTATTTTAAAAAGATATTTTGGAAAAACTAGACGCATGGTCTAAACAAAAATAGCAAAATTTAATTCCGATTGGTATTATACAGGGTAAGTTATAACTAAAAATATAAAAACGCCCAGGAGTAAAGGACTATTCTTTTTAAAAATAGCAAAAATTGTATACTTAAATTAATGTTGCTGAGTTAAAATAATAGTAATGTCAGTTGTTTTTCCATTGCGCACTATAACTTAAAAAATAAGCAAGAGGGAGCAACACTAAAAAAATATAATATTAAGGTTTTATTTTATTTTTTTTCAATTTACTTAGTTATGGTTACAACTACGACAAAATGTTTAGTTGTCAATGTCTCGAAATGAACAACACACAAGTCGAAACTATACTACTACTTCAAGATTTTCTATCACCCTCTTATAGTTGCTTAGAAATGTCTAGAATGTTTTAGAAATATCCCGAAAATTTTATATTACAGAATAAAATAAAAGTTCTTAATGGATAATTTAAGCGTTTTCGGAAATCTTCAAAAGTGATGAAAGAACTTGGAAAAACTAAAATAAATTATTTAAATAATATAATTTAACTAAATCTAATTTTTCTAACTCTCTTCAATTATTTAAACTAAACTCTTTTAAAAAGTCTGTAACAATATGTTACATAGCTTAATTATTTATTTAAATAAACCTGCAGGTCCAGTACATTTAAATAATTGCAGCCTTTGGCCTTTTGCCTCAATAGCATACTGTTTACATCTCCTGCATCTCACGTTTCATATTCCATTTAGCATATCTTTACTCATCCTTAATCCGAGTACAATACTCACACATCCTCTTGCCGTACACCTACTAATCTTGCTGTATATTCATGGAACACATGCATATGCACATCATCTTAAAATTGTGTCGCTCCACTTCTAAAATCCATAAATTCTGTATTTTCGCAAAATTGCTTTCAGCTAGAGGATCATGAGACTTTTGGTAAATAGATTATCTGTAAGAAATGAGTTTTTAATAGAGATATGATTTATGCATGTAATATTTAGAGCTAGACGTTTATTATTTCTTAATTTTTCTTATAATTTACATTGAGCTATTTAAGTTGAGACAAACACTTTAACAGAAAATGTATTACATTAGTTTAAAAAGTCAATAAATAAAGATACTTTCTAGGTATTTTCTCAACATAAAATGACCAAATTATAGAATAGGATAATAATTGCAAACAAGTGATCTTATTTAGCTAATAATATTTGATAAACAAACCAGGCCTTTTAGATAATTAGAAAAAATTGTATATAACTTTTTATCTTTAATTAAAAAGTAAAAAGACCGGCCTAATATATAAAATAATAAAAAAAGCCTTAAGAAAATATACTAAGAACAAAGCC